>JAGDQP010022023.1:0-18992 GCA_022664845.1 Lepisma saccharinum
ATTTGAGTCAAACGTGGCCTTGTGGTGCTCAGTTGAAGTTCGGAGTGCCGTTCATTCATCGCAGCTTACAAAAAATCGTGGGTCAGAGTTATCTTTCGAAGGCTGTCAAAACCAAACCAGAGCTAATATGGGCAAAATAAAAAATACGGGTTCTTATATTTGGCTATAGATGCTGTATACAAAATTTCATTGAAATCGGAGATGGTCGGGTGTAAAATTGCATTTTAGCTGTACGATTTGGCGTGGAATGACCCCACTATGTTTTACAAAAGAGGAAGTCGTCTTTTTAAAATTTGAAACTTTTAATACTTCTTTCACTAGGATATATCAAAATATAAGAAAACAAACAATAACACCTAAAAATAATTTTCAATTACTGGATGTTATATGATCTTGTTAAGAAACACGTTTTTGTTAAGTCGGCTCTCTCTCTCCCTCTCTTTCACTGACAAATCGAAATTATTAAGAAATCAAGTATATGATGTTTATAAAGGTCACCGGTTGTTTTGTAGTTTCAAGCCTCACAAAATCAGAATTGTATCTGTCATGGGTAGGTTCTTTCCTCTCCTTTTTCACGCACATTTGACTAATAGTACAAA
This sequence comes from Lepisma saccharinum, assembly GCA_022664845.1. Lineage (NCBI taxonomy): Eukaryota > Metazoa > Arthropoda > Insecta > Zygentoma > Lepismatidae > Lepisma > Lepisma saccharinum. The sequence goes on from JAGDQP010022023.1 coordinate 600, forward strand.
TTGTGCGTCTTCCTATTTTATGACTGTATGTGGGTAGCTGGATAGCCATAAGGAGTAGTGAATTACTGAAAGAACGTCGTTGTACAGGCTACGAAAACCAAGGGACTGGGAAATTGACAATGAAGAAAGACCACTCACTGTCCGTGAAACTTGAGACTTGGAGCTTCATTTAGGTGCAGCAGAGAACATGCCAGGCGTCGAACTAACGGATAATAAAATTTCTCACCAACCGATCTTTTCAGTATGCTTCTCCCCAACACATGAAACTAGGAAACTTCCTTCATAGTATTTTTATTTTGAACACTCAAGAATCTTTTCGCTGCAATATTACGTTCAGAGAAAGAATATTACTCTTCGTATTTTGCTTACTCTGCGTACTTTTTTTTTTAACATAACACAAAATGAGTGCGAGAAATGCAAATATAGGATGAGGGTTAAGGGGGGGGGGAGGAGTAAAATCAGACACTTTCCTGTCTCGATTTTTTAGTGTATAAGAATGCTTTCATTCAGTACTCAATATTACTTAAGCCGTTATGAATTTATTCTACACTTCCAAAATTTTATATCTCAACAACTAGAGATGGGTTGACACCGGAATTTCTCAATCAGCCCGATACTTATCTAATTTTCGATACTTGATATTCCATACTTTCTTCACAATGTCTTTCAATGTATTACATAATACATACGTTAATTAAAATGAATATCTAAGTGTATTACTTTCTATAATTTATAATTTAACTCTGTCCTGAGTTATAAATACCTAAAAGCCATAAATAAAACTCAAATTCAAGAAGCTTTAAGATGTAAGTTATAGACCTAACGTTCTACCATGTGATTATTTTCAGAGAAAATAATTAGTGTCAAAAATTTCAAGGTATCGAAAGTATAGTGAACTCATCCCTATTTTTAACTCTTCCAAAGCGATGAGCCTGTTGCTCAGTTCTATTTCGAATGTCTGTCTGTCTGTGTTTCCCTAGATTTTCCTGATCTAAAAGTGGTGGTTTTCCTCTGATAAGCTTCTTTCAAGTCTAGTATTTAGTTTCAGCTTACTATCCTATCACTCCAGATTTTGAAACTGTTCAAAACAAACATGTCTTGCAGAATTTCCCTGTTATTCAATAAAACGTAGTATTATTTAGTTTTTAGTCCCATTTGGGACTTTCCATGTACACTTCCTCTGGGGCGGTTTCTTGCAAAATGTACTAGAAATGAACAGTATGTTGGCTTCTGTGAAGTACATAACTTCTCTCCTCTCTTGTTTCTTATGCCGAACCCAAAGTTTCCCACTTTCGTGTCACTGTTCAGCTTAGTTCCTACTATCCCATTGAAGTCTCCCATTACAATTTTGTAATGCGATTTGCTACTATTCAAAATCTTCTGTTCTCTCCTTTTATAGGTCTTCGACTTCCGAATGTGACGTTGTTGGAGCATAAAGATATATATATACATATATCACTACACAAAGGAAAGCCGGAAGGGCAATTTAACGAAGTTACTTACAGCTTATTTGTTCCATAGAAAAAAAACACACACGTAATGATATTCACATAGTTTTTCGCGATATTTCGGTATTTTATGACCGTATTCCTGCAAGTAGACGAAAGGACGACCACGTGAGGACTGAACAAAAGACTAAGACGACAGTGGCGAGTGACTAGGCACCAAGCTTGGATTAGCTGCTGCATAGCGCTTGGATTTCCGCAGCTTGGAACAATTAACAACTGTACAGCGTGTAAGTTCAGGATGGAATTCCGCAGGAAAATTGTTAAAAATACAGAGGAAACGGGAGGTTTAGAGTTATTGAAGGTTAAGACCCGGATTCATTTTCGCACTTAACCCATGAGTAAAGTGCGTGTTGAGGTGTTGGTGGTAGGGGGTAAAATGTGTATTATAGCTACCAGGAAAGATAGATCAAAATTGGTGTTGTGGGACTCGGTGTGTAGGGAGGCTGGGACATTCGGTTTGCTCATAGTGCATAAGTGACAATGCTTTTTAATACGAATATTAAGAGCACCACCTGTTTCCCCCACATAAAAGGCATCACAGTACTTGCAGGTTAGGATGTATATAACATTAGGGGTGTGGCATGTACCCTTGGGATTTAGGGTGTACCGGCCATTAGCATTATTGATAGTGACCGTGGGAGAAGTGATGAAAATGGAGCAGGTCCTACATCTGGTTCTCTTGTATGTATGGGCGCCGGTTTGGGGTGGTGGCGAGGAAGAATTCGTACGGATGCTGATAAACTAATTTCGGTTTGGTGGGAAATATTGATCTTGTGTTTGGGTCAGATTGGAGAATGTGGAAAGGAGAGTGTAGGATTTGTTTGACCTTGGTTAGCTTAGGATGGAACTGGTTGATTAGAGTCGGTGGGTTGGGATTAGTGTTGGAGGTATGAGTGGGATGAATGTGTGAGTATGCACCGTCTGGGTTACAAGGTTAGATGAGTAGCTTCGGTTGACTAGAGCCTCCTGGAGGCGTTGGTTGTAACTGAGTGCAAGGGAGAAAGAAATCGCTTTCTAGGTGTGTTAAAGGTGGGAACTTAAGTAATGTAAATACTGCATGTGAATGGTACGTTTTATGTAAACGGAAGTAGGTAGTGGTGTTTTTTAAGATGATGCCCACGTCAAGGAATATAACTCTTCTGGTAGAGATGGACCAAGTCAACTGGACAACACGGAATAGGTTCAGCTGTTGGTAGGAATGTGTTGAGACTGGTTTCACCATGTGTCCATAGGCTTAGGATTTCATCCAAAATGCTTATCCAAAACCCATGGCTGTACCTCCGATCTGAAGGTAGTGTTTGTCGTCAAACGTGAAGTTGTTACATGTTAGAACTAGGTTAGCCAGGTTAAGAAGGAAAGCTGTGGTTGGGCTATGAGGTTTAGGACTCTGGTTAAGGAAGAATTCCATAGCTGCTAGGCCATGGGCATGAGGAATGTTGGTTTATAAGGAAGTAACATCTATGGTACCAAGCAAAACGTCAGAAGGAAAAGGCGGTAATTTACGGATGATTTCTAATAGGTGGTTGGTGTCGCGTATGTAGGCAGGCAGGGCTTGAACATGTGGTTGAAGGAAGGAGTCAACAAGGGCGGAAATGTGTTCGCAAGAATTATAGCTGGCTACAATTGGTCTGTCTGGGTTACCTGGTTTGTGGATCTTCGGTAACAGGTAAAAGGTGGTGCGTGGAGTGTCCTAGGTTAAGTACTTTATGGACATTTCAGATATGTCCTCACGAGGACCATTAGCGGGAATGAAATCGGAAATTTTCTGTTGCTGAGTGTATGTTAAGTCAGTGGCGGTGGGATCAGATAGTTGACGGTACGCCTCCTGGAGGCAGTCAGCTTTGTGTAAGACTATTGTAGTGGATCCATAGTCCCCAGGGAGGACCATTATGTCGTGGTTTTCGTGTAGCACTACAAGACTTTGCGTTGTTTATGGGTTAAGTTAGGTTGGTTAGCCATCTGATGTAAAAACTCACTGTTGGTGCTGGCCGAGATAAATGAGGATATGTTGCGTCCGAGGGGATGGTTGCTAGGAAGTGGAGGTGGGTCTATGTTTGAGGGCGGACGGAAGCGCTCAAGGCTAGTATAGAGTTTATGGGAAGGTGTGTCTGGAATACCTGAATTTTTGGCCAAAAAACAGCGCCCTCTTAGTCCGCGGGCAAAGGAAAGAGTATCTTTTAACAACAGGAAGTGGCTATACGAGTTGGAGGGGGAAAAAGTAAGTCCTTTATTGAGGATGCAAGATTGAGATTGAGTAAGTATATGATTGGAAATAACGAACCGCCCCGGAAATTCCACTATTACCGTCGTAAACCTATTCAGCCACAACCCTATTCCTAGTAGCTTTGGAATTCATCTTTAACCAGAGACTCAAACCTCATACTGGAACCACAACTTCCTTTTTTAGCCTGGCCAACCTAGTTCTAACATGTAACAATTTCTCCTTTGACGACAAACACTACCTTCAGATCGGAGGTACAGAAATAGGTACGAGAATGGCACCTTCCTATGCTAATCTGTTTATGGGCAAGCTCGAACATGATTTCTTGCAAACCCAGCCCTTGACCCCACTACTTTGGATAAGGTTCTTGGATGATATCGTGATGCTATGGACCCATGGTGAAACCAGTCTCAACACATTCCTACAACAGCTGAACCAATTCCGTAATGCTCAGTTCACTTGGTCCATCTCTACCAGAAGAGTCACATTCCTTTACGTGGACATCACCTTAAAAAACAACACCCTCACTACTTCTTTCACATAAAACCTACCAACCACATGCAGTGTTAACACAACTTAAGTTCCTACCCTTACCATACCAAGAAAGAGGTTCCTTTCTCCCTTGCCCTCAGAGGACAACGCCGGAATTCCACCACCTCTGCTACTGAAACTTACAACCAATGCCTCCAGGAGGCTGTAGTCAACCGAGGTTACCCTTCTAACCTTGTAACCAAACAGATTCGCCATGCATCCTCACACATTCAACCCACTCAAGCCCCAAAAACTAACCCCAACCCGCCGGCGGCCAACCCACCGGCTCTAATCACCCAGTTCCATCCTATACTAACCAAGGTCAAACAAATCCTACACCCTCATTTCCACATTCTCCAATGTGACCCAGACCGAAGATTACTATTCCCCACCAAACCGAGGTTAGTTTTTCAGCATCCCCCTAATCTTAGAAACATCCTGGTCCGTACGAATCCTTCCTTCCTCGTCACCACCCCAAAGCGGCGCCCATATATGCAAGACACCCAGATGTAGGACCTGCTCCATTTTCGTCACTTCTCCCACGGTTATTAACAATACTGTTAATGGTTGGTACACCGTAAATACCAAGGGTTCATGCCACACCCCAAATGTTATATACATCTTAAGCTGCAAGTTTTGTGATGCCTTTTATGTGGGGTAAACAGGTGGTGTCCTTAATATTCGTATTAAAAACCATCGTCACTTTTGTACTATCAACAAAGCGGATGTCCCAGTCCGTCTACACATTTTTTTTGTTTAAACCAATTGCTTAAAAAAAAAAAAAAAAAAAAAAACTGGTTTAAACCAGCCAACCCTGCAGCAGAGGCTAAGAGCTTTTCTTAAAATTCATTTATTGCCTTTACGTATCTTAGGCTCAGACCGGAGAATTTTGTAGCTGTAGAAACTGGTGTAACTAGTTAATCAACATTTTTTAAACACGAAAGCAGATACTCATGTTTTTCGAGGTTGCTGCAATTTATATGACAAAATTTATCAAAAACGTCAATATATTAGATTAAATCTAGAACATGAGTTTAAGTCACCATGCAATATTAACTCCCAGCAAGTTACTCATCTCCCCAATATTTCAGATCTGACACTCCAAACATATATTAGTACAACCCAAACATTAATAAGATACTTACCAAAATGTTCACTACAGATTCTTTTATTCCAGTCCAATATTTAAGATGATAATGAAATTTCATTTAAAATCCATTGTTACTACGAGCTCAGTCCTGATTCCTCTTGCCGACACTTTCACTGACTTCTATTTCGTTTTGTTCCGTCATCTTTGCTATTACTTCTTGTAGCCTTAAACCCTTCTTTTTTTCCTCGAAATAACCTATCCTCACTTATTGTTAGATTCTCTTCTACCTCGAACTTATGATTGGTCTGGCTCCTGTCTGATTTCCTTACCGTACTACCATCAAACTTCAGCCGTCCAGGTTTCTTATTTTCGTTTACTATCCTTGGCATAGCAGAATTTACTTCCTTGGTCACACAGGGATCTGGTACCAACCTGCGTTTCTCGGTAAAACAACAGTTGTTACATGAAAAGCATTGTGAATTATAAGCGGGGCATTTTCTTTTAACCTTATGAATCGGTCCACATTTGCGACATTTACCCGGCAACCTATTCTGACTTTTTAAAATTTCAATGTTCGTAGCAGTTGATGACTGACTTTCGTAAATACACTGTCCTTGTTCCATCATGAAACTGAACACGGAATTAGTATCAACTTGCAAGTTTCTATGTCAATAGTGCTCCCAACGTAATTGCAAGTTAACTGGTTTATTCAAAATTAGGTTTCCTTGAAATAAAAGACAGGATTGGTATTCCAAATTAGCAATTCCTAGGATAAATTGATCTAGTACCCGCTCTTCGTATGTTTCACCAAAATAACATTTATCAGCTTGTGTTCTTACAATCACCACAAAATCCACAACTGACTGGTTGGGTTCCTGCTTGATGCAGTAAAATTTATACATGTATATGACTTGCAACAATTTTTGTACATCTACATCCTAAAACAAATTTATCTGTGACCACTTATCTAGAATGTAAGAGCACCACAATACTAGTTGGCATATGCATGTAATTCTTTCCCAACCTTTGACCATTTTGCCGGGACTTGATTCCAGCTGCTTAATGTATCCTGTTTTCCAAACCAGATTCTGAATAAGATTATTTGCACAACTTAGTTAGTGGGTTCGATTGTTAATCCTATCCTCGTCGCCGTTAATACTTTTCTATTGCGTGGGTATTCTATAGTCTGTTCACGTCCAACGGTTAGTTTCTACAATGTACGTAAGGCATATTAGTTTCATGCATTTCAACTTCTTATGACTACATTTCATGTTGCACTAAAAACTACACAGACAAGTAGAGCATATCACTAATATACCTCCTTTATTAATCAGTCAATCTAGAATCCATAAAGCTACTCAACATTACAAAGTACAGTAGCCATGTCAGAAAATCATAGTTTCATCTGCAAATCCTCCACAATTGGTAAATACATCTTATAACACAAATGGACACCGATTTGCACTCATTTACTTTACTAATTATTCAAGGGCATCTGCCAATTAGTATTATTTACATTTCCTAAGATATAAAACATTATAAGCCCGAAACTCTATTATATTCAATAAACGACGATGCCTAGATCACCTAAATTCTCATGTATGGCTTTTCTTTCTACCCGTAGACATGCAAAACTAGCAACCACTCATGCATACATCTTTCCATCATTATTATGTACATATAAAGGTGCTACCTATATCAGTTCTTTTTAACCACTGATACCGGTCTGCGAAACTGTTGTATCGGTCCTCGGCAAATTCATTTATTCTATTTTTTAACGCTCATTTTGTAGATTTCCACAGTCCAAAATTGAGATGAAAGTTTTCATTTCCTTTCCAAAACAACAAAAATCTGAAAATGTGCTGCGATTTTTTGAACGTCAAATAAACCTCTTAACTTACAAGGAGAAGAAGGGAAGTGCCACCACTTAACTCCCCCTATGTTGTACATAAATTGAAAAGTCTTATTGAGTATAGTAGACTGCCCAAATATATCTAGTAAGAGTTATAGCCGCTAGAGGGCCAGGATATTTTTAGGCTCTATTTAGTGTCCTGCTCTACATACGATCACCGTTCTTAATTCTACGTATTCCAGTAAATCATATGTCACAAAAGAACAATGACATCACTTATAAAGAGAGTTCCAAGTACAAAATGTCACTCTAAAAGCACATAAACTGCCTTTAGTACTACCAGTGTTGATTGCGGTCGAATTGTATGCAAGGTATTCTGACAAGTTGTGTAAAGAAGCTAAATTTTAATTAATGAATGCTATAACAATGAAAAAACGAATACAGAGATTGAGAATAATATTAACGTATTAGAAATGTAATGCGGGAGTATTCTTCTCCCTCTAATTTCGAGCAATGAGAATAGTGGTGATGATAAGATAAAATTAATTGTATGGGCGGTAACAGCACTATGGCTTACGCCCGTCCCGAAATAGTGGTGATGAATAGAAAGCAAATATCTTTTACAGATGGAAAATAAGATCTATCTACAGGTTGGTTAAAATATCCTAGCTTTTCCGATTTGTATGAAAACACACCTGCTTTTGAAGAGCACTCAAGACTTACTTGCCTTGTAAAGGTTAAATAACGTACATTTCTAATATATTAAGGGCAGTTATGCACTTTTCCGGTGACTTTTCGAATCCGGAGTTCTTTTGTACGTGGCGCCACTTGTGGCGATACTTATGATGCACTCGGCTACAAGATATACATAGCATTAAGAATGGTTATCGCAAGTAGAGCAGGACACGAAATTAGCCTAAAAACCTCCTGGTCCTCTAGCGGCCGTAACTCGTATTAAATATATTTGGGCAATCTAATATTCTGTCATTATACTATACTAAATGAGACCTTACAATTTATGTACAATATGTACGGGGTTAGGTGGTGCCTCGTCCCTACTTCTCCTTGTTAGTGGCATCCTCCCGGTCCGTGAAAATTTTTTCCTATAGTTTGCCGCGCTCCGTAACTACAAAAGGTTGAGAAACACTGATAGATCGAGGTGCATATTTCCAAAATTCATTTAATTTTTTCATTGTTTCACTACCATAGATGTGACAGTTGTCGCCATGGTGGTGGAAAAATATTACATGTAAATAATAATAGAACTGAGATCGATAAATGAATTTTATATTAACTGTAATTGTTATTTGAATTATAATTATCGTTGTTTCTTATCTGTTCTGTTCTGTATAGTGTTATTATACAGAACAGACCAGATTATAAGAAACAGAGATAATTATAATTATTAAACAACAATTGTACTTTCAGATAATTATAACCACAACCGTTATGTATGTGACGTGATGCAAAATGTTGCTTAAACAGATAAAAAAAACTTATAAAACTGAATTAATTTCTTCACAATATAGATTACTAAAAGATTGTTTAAATACATTTAAAATGCCAATGTATGCGATGTTACATAATTTACCCTTTTATTAATGCTTCAAATTGTTCATACTGGAAAGATGCAACGTCTATACGTAAAAGATAATTTTTACGTCTAAGCACATTTTGGCATTTTAATACAAATTTAAGTTTCTGTAACAGTTAATATAAAAAAATACTACTTACTCCGTCTCAATATAATAGTCAATTTTATTCAAGAAACATGCTCGTTTAAGAAATGAAAGGTGAGAACAAGGTATGCAGGCAGCGTTGAATAGGATACGGACTCGGAGCATATGACGTTTCATTTCAGGGTGACCATAAGTACAGTTTTTTCGTATTTTCCGGCAGTCCCGTCGTTTTGATAAAAAATGTCAATTTTGTCCCGTTTTTAATAAAAACTAAAATATACCTTCATATTGCCACACTGACATTATTTTTTTTTTTTTAAATAATAAAATAATTACCATCTGCGGGTATAACATATACTTACATATCTATCATTCATTTTTCTCAATAGCTCTTAGATCTGAAAATTTAAAAACAAGACAAGTTCCGCCGTCTGCTGTAGCGTTAGTTTCTGTTTCGCTTTTGTGTTAATCAGTCGCTTTGTTACTCAATGCTGATGGTGTAAATTTCAAGTTTCTTTAAAGATTCAAACTTTACTTCTTAAAAAGTTAAATCTGACCTTGCAACACCAAAGAGGTGAAAATGCAGTTTTAATTAGGATCTCCAGGAAGAATCAAAATTCATCAAACTGGACAAGCTGTATAGCAATGTGACGAAAGTGGTATGCCAATGTAGTAAAGCTCATTTCTCCGTTATTCGTGGAGGCAGAAGCGGGGTACACCAACATCTACCAAGCCAGGAACATAAGGATGTCTCAGCTCGTTCATGGTGAGGTGTGACTGTGATAGGGAATAGCTGCAAATGAAGCTCTTGTTGCTTGCTTATCATCCTGTGCATTATGGCCAAAGTTATCGCGCGAACGACTTCAATACCGATAAAGAAAATTTATGAACCAAAATTTTCTCCAAAATATCCTTGTCCCGTTTTTGTCTTGAGGAAATATGGTCAGTCTAGGTTATTGTGACGAGTGCTTCGTGCTTCGTGCTCCACTGCGGTCAAAAGCATTAATTACACTATGTACATGATACTGATGTCCTTAGTTGACATAATATCCAAACATTTAACACAAAGGTAAATGTTTTCAGTCACACAGAAATAACTTTTGGAATAAGTATAAACATCAGTATTATGATACAACATACACATCACTCCGTAACATCTAATTTCGCCACTGACCATAGAGCCCCCACTTTTTTTTTTAAGGAAACCGCATCAAGTCATAGAAAACCGCATCCACTCATTTTGTATCTCATAAGTAGCTATTAGTAGTTCAATGTCACTATGTCTACATTTAAATCAACACTGATTTCAATGTAGACATAAACCTTTCTCATTCCAACGGTAATTGTATTATGCATTTACCAAAGACATTTTTTGGTAGAACATTTTTTCATCAAAATATGGAGGGTCTTTAATTTGTTCCCAAATCAAGCACTGTTGGCAATCTCTCTAAATTATATTACAATTTCAATTTACAATAACCATTGATCCTATTGATACAGTTATATCCACGTAAGTTTAACAAAACATTTTCCAACTGGAAAGACCATAGTTACTCCTGAAGACGGTACGAGGACATTCCTCAAAACCAGTATTGATCGAAATAAGTAAAAAGAAACGCTTGCAAATTTGAGTGAGAATGTTGATCCAAGAGTTCCCATACGTCAAACAAGAATACAGGACATATTCGATCAGAGCCATATTGATGAAAGTGGTTCTACGTGACAGAAGCACCAGGGAGATTTTATCTTGCAGCAGACAATTCACATTGAATGTGCCACAAGTGCTTTGTTAGGAAAGTGATGTTTTGGCCACAGTGGCACACGTTCTGCCGTGGTGCAATGCGTAACCAGTACTTTGACGATAAAATATGAGTTTTTCAATTCATTTATCAACAGCCACAACGGTGGTAAGAATAGGCCTAAGGGTATTACAATCATACCACCTATGACATCTGTCACACAACAGGAATACCAGCGAATGATCGTTGAGAAAGTGCTGTCAGATATCAATAAGTTTATGTCTATATTTATATAGTGCCATGGAGGTGAAATACTCACAAATTTTACAATGCCTGTAAGAAGCTTGTCATGCTCTCACCACATGCTTTCGTTTTTGAGTTCTATTTCTCAATTTATTCTTGTAGACACAGTAACAATTTTTAATAAAACATAATATTTTAGACGTTACGAAAGTCATGATATGTAATTAAAGAACGCATGTATAATTTAAATGTCTTTAATCAATAAAAAGCATTTATAAACTTTCATCAATATTGCTTTTGTTTTAATGTCAAAATGGATGAACAGGAACTTCTTTGCAGAATATCTATATTGTGCTGCTATCTGGTGGTTTTTAAGAAAGCTTTTAATGTACTGCATGGAGGTAACAGATTTACCTGTAGACCATTTTAAAAATGTTATACAGCAAACTGCAAGTAACTTACGTACCTTTCCTTGCTATTTTAAAATAGCAATGCTTTTACACACTAACACCCATCAAAAATTTAAATTAATGTATTACCTGTATGAATGATAATTATCACAATACGAAAAAAATGTCGTTGTGGACAAACCATGAAGGTGACATTTCTAGGTTTCTACTGTATTTTTAAGAATGAATAAATGGCTTTACATAAATAGATTGTATGTGGAGCAAGTAAATCCTTCTACATGCTTCAATGCACGAAAAATTTGGGACAGAAAGCATTTTAATTCATGAATAACTCAAATTGCCCCAAAATTTCAGAACCCTTATACAAACAGAAATGTAGACAACACATATCCTGAAATAAAGTTACAAGTCTTTTATTAAAGAAATTGTAATAACTTCGTTGGAATATAAGGAGTTCCATTATAATAGACTAAAACAAATACAGGTAGACGCCGACTTACAACCGTGTTCCGTTACGAGCGATCCGTCATAACTTGCGTAGCTCATACATTGCCTCGTCTATATAGCGTTGTGAGAAAGCGAAATTGGTGACTTCCATGACGATGCTGTTAACAGGCAGTTTCGAGCGAGAAGTGGACTCTCGGTACGTAAGCGGATTTAAGTAAATCGTGTAAGTCTTAAGTCAGCGACTACCTGTATTGATAAAAGAGATAGTTTAGAAACATAACCATTTGTCTCCAGGGTTTTCTATAGAATACATGCCACATAGTGGATGGTGCAACCTGAGTAGAAAGGAAGATCAGATGTATATCAGGATCACCAATTATGAACGTACTAAATCTTACGTATTTATGACCTGCTTGAAAATGATGTACTATTTATGGAAGTAAGTTACAGTAGAAGTAACATATTATTTAATAAAAAACTTTAAACTATCATTCGGCACATCAAAAGTTCAATTACTAACGCAAAGATGATTCCGTCACCCCGTCAGCACTGAGTGGTTGTAAAATTAAGAAAGACACAGCCTTATTAATTTTTCAATTCCACAACACCTGTTGAAGGCGGACAGTATAAGGTTTCTAGACTTCAATATTTAATTTTAGTCCAGCATAAACTCTGTCAATTCAGACAATTTCTCTGCACTGCGCACTTTTCTTCGAACTAAATAAGCCAAACAATGTTGACCAAGATTGCACTCAACAGTAAGTATGACTAACATCAAATTAATATACTTTTGATTCTCAAATACATTTTTCTGTCTTTGTTAATACATACAAATGTACAAATACCGTAAGACAAGTATGTATTATTGGAATTTTTCATCGTAGTCTTGCTATGAAAGGAAAACGGAACACTGAAAAAGAAAAAAAGTGTAAGTTCCATACATGTTGTTCTATATGTTTCCTTGAGAATCATCCCGATTTGCACATATTTGCCTAACTAAAACACCGAAATAAGACGTGACATCACAATATTTATAGCTACGCAATCGCTATGCCAACAGAAGCTTTGACTTGATATTGTCACAAATTAGGAATATGCACTAACAAGGAACGTTCCCTTACTGTTAAACGGGTATAGAAAATCTGACATGTGCATTTAATCGTCCACTACATGGTATGACTTTCGGCAAAGTTGTAGTTTGAAAGAGCGCAACAAACACAAGCTATTATAACAGGAACGGTATACAGTATTCCAAACTTTCGAAGAAACAAGACTGAATATTTCGCCGTCAGTCCATAGAATGGAAAATCTACATTCGTGTCGTAATCTGATTTAACATACTATAAGTAGTATCAAATATTATCACTCGCTGGTCATACAATAATGCTGAACGACCAACAGTATTGCCAAGATATATTATCTTATTTTTTTAAATTAAAGACATAAGTGGCTCGAATAAAAACCATATACATGAAACACATCAAAGCGGTTGAATGACGTAAAACATACGGCAGTGATTAAGGATACTAATAACCTGACGTAGTGCTATTTGAAAAAAATATAATTTTATACTAAGTTGGTAACACTAGTTCGCTTATGATAATAGTATGAATTACAATGGATAGCTTGTGAATTCTACATTAAACCGTAAATGTTTTATTTTTATTTCTCAGATCAATATGAAGGTATTTAATAAAATGTGTCAATGTTCCCACAGTCCAACTTCACGATATTAATAATTTTATTGAGTCGTAAATCTGAAATTTATGGCCATCAGCAGCTACAACTTTGCCGAAAGTAATGCTTTTGTAGTGGACTATCAAATCGACATTTAAGATATTCTAAACACGTTTCACAGCCGAAAGCATTTTTTGTAAGAACATATGACTAGCAGATATAAACTAAAGACATACCAACCTTCCTAATATTTCCAACAATTCACCGGTTCCATTAAAATGTTCCGTTTCATAAATAAACCTGAAAAAATAAAAATAAATGTTAAAAGAGAACGGTGAACACATGTACTACCTATATATGCTAAATTAAAGCACCACCGAAGAAAATTACTACTTATACACAATACTATGGTAGCAATATTCATTAATTTTGAAAGCAAATTATACGTGAAAACAAAACATGTATTACGAAGCAGAGTACACATCTAAATAAAGAAAATGGAAGTTCCGAATAACAGCAAACTTAGCTTACATGAAAAATGACTGACAGACTGACTTAGACACTCACTCACTTTCCCTCCCTCCCTCCCGCTCTCTCTCTCTCTCTCTCTTATTATATATATATATATATATATATATATAATAAATCACAGCCATATTCAATCCACTAGTGGATGAGGCCTCTCCCCGAAGGGAGGAGTTGGTCTACTGCTCCCACGCTGACCAGACGGGTTGGGAGAGGAGAGCCGAAGCTCTCACTATATATATATATCTATCACTAATACAGAGGAAAGCCGGAAGGGCAATTTAAGGTAAATTTATGACGAAAAGTAAGGAAGATACACTATGGAAGAGAGCGTATAAGTCCCGTAGATAAAAGATAAAGATAAAGATAAAATTAATTGTATGGGCGGTAACAGCACTATGGCTTACGCCCGTCCCGATACGGGGGAAGCCCCTTATCTAAGTCCCGTAGAAAAATAAACACACACACGTTCACAACACTAATTTTCCATACATAGTTTTTTTGCAATATTTCGATATTAATATCGTAGACTTGCTGTAGAGGAAGAGAGACACACACACGTGAATAGAACAAAAGACTAGGACGACAGTAGCGAGACGTAGAGGACGGTGCATCGTTTGGAGAACAGTTGAATACTGAATGGCCCGTGGAACAATTGACAACTGTACTGGATAGGATTGTGGAAGGAAAAGTGTTGAAAATGCAGAGAAAACGGGTTAGAGTTATTGAAGGTTAAGAAGAATACATTTTCGCGCTCAAACCATGAATAAAGTCCCCTTCCAACAGGTGTGTTCAGGTGCTGGTCGTAGTGTTTAAAATGTAGATTATGGCAACCAGGAAAGATAGATCAAAATTAGTATTGTGGGACTCGGTGTGCAAGGAAACTGATTTGCCGATAGTACAGAAGTGACGATGGTTATTAATTCAAATGTTAAGAGCACAACTTGTTTCCACCCACATAAAAGGCATCACAGAACTTGCAGGTTAGGATATATGTAACATTAGAGGGTGTGGCATGTACCCTTGGGATTGAGAGTGTACCGATCATTAGCAGTATTGATAGTGATTGTAGGAGAAGTGATGAAAATGGAGCAGACCTTACATCTGGATGTCTGGGCGCCGGTTTACGGTGGTGGAAAGGAGGGATTCGTACGGACCAAGATGTTTCTAAGATTAGGTGGATGTTGAAAAACTAATCTAGGTTTGGTGGGGAATATTGATCTTGTGTCTAGGTCAGATTGGAGAATGTGGAAATTATAGAGTGTAGGATTTGTTTGACCTTGGTTAGTATAGGATGGAACTGGGTGATTGGATCCGATGGGTTGGATTTTTGAGTGGGTTGAGTGTGTGAGAATGCACGGCGGATCTATTTGGTTACCTCGGTTGACTACAGCCTCCTGGAGGCATTGGTTGTAAGTTTCAGCAGCAGAGGTGGTGGAATACAGGCGTTGTCCTCTGAGGGCAAGGGAGAAAGGAATCGCTTTATTGGTGTGGTAAGGATGGGAACTTGAGTAATGTAAGTACTGCATATGGTTGGTGGGTTTTAAGTGGTCAGAGTGTTGTTTTCTAAGGTGATGTCCACGTCACGGAATTTGACTTTTGTCGGAAATGGACCAGGTGAACTGGACAACACGGATTTGGTTCAGTTGTTCTAGGAATGTCTTGAGACTGGTTTCACCATGAGTCCATAGCATCATTATATCGTCCAAGAATCTTACCCAGAGTAGAGGGGCAAATGTTGAGTTTGCAGGAAATCATGTTCGCGTTTGCCCATAAACAGATTAGCATAAGAAGGTGCCATTCTCGTACCCATGGCTGTGCCTCGGATCTGAAGGTAGTGTTTGTTGTCAAAGGTGAAGTTGTTACATGTGAGAACTAGGTTGGCCAGGTTAAGAAGGAAAGCTGATAGTATTTGAGTTATTTTTATAATGATAATTCATTTTGGTAGGAAACCTAAGAATGGGGGAAGTCCTCCTAGTGATAGGATGCTCATGAAATCTGCGAGTTTTGTTATTGGGCTGATTTTGTATGTAAAGACTTGATTTAGGTAATATATCTTACAAGGGAAGTCGGGGAAGTGGTACGCGCAGATCTGCATGTGTTGTTGTATATCGTTGGAAAGATCAAACCAAGTACACGTGATATGTGGAATATCTCGCTTGAATGGGACCTGGAGGGGGCGTGGCGACCATTTAAAGATCCGAACAATGCACACTTAGAAAAACTAGAAAACATGGACAAAATATGAAGCTGTGTTTCAATATGTACGAGACTTGGTATATATAGATTTAAAAGGTGGCTGAGTACGAATCTGACATCACATTTGTAAAATTCCAAATGGCGGATACAAATTACAATAAAGAAAAATCAAAATGGTGGATCCACTACTTCTCAATTACCAGAACCTTATCATTCGATTCTCGCAATCCGGCAGGTTAAATAAGGAACTGATGGACGATTTCTTCCGTAATGTCCTCAAACCTAACGTAGAGAAGTTTGCAGCACAGAAGGCCATTGTGATTGCCGATGACTGGAGCGCTCAAAATCCAGACACTCGACCAAGATGACAGTGTTGCGATTACATTAAAAATCCTTCCACCAGGTTCCACTGCTTTCATGCAACTACTGGATGTGTTTTGCTTCCATCTGTTGAAAGATTTTATGAAACGGTTCACTGAATATGTCTTCCTTACAGGAAACGAAGCACTGCTGCACAGGAGTTAAAATGTCTTAAAAATTCATAGCCTCATTTTGAACCAACTTCAATCGATACTGTATCGTCCCTTGTTTAGGTACGCCTGGTACAAAGCGGGTTTTGATGTACCATATGTTCTATTTCAAGGTGTAAAGGACATACATTTTTCGACGAGCCCATTTGCCAGAATTGCAAGCAGAAAGAATCCTGCATTGCATGTTCTTATGTATTTTGTCGTAAAAGCCTGTGTTACACCTGTTTTCTTGACCTCTACCATTATCACTAGTCATTATACACTCTTTCCCTCATCCTCTTACACGCATGTAACGCACAGCAGTGCACACCTAGGGGAGGTTCAAAATGTAAATGGCATGATGTGATACCAGGAAGACAGTTGTGGATGCATAACACATTTTATAATCCAAAACGAGCACTATGCCATTGCAATGGGGTTCGAAACACCACTATACGTGGACAAATGTCATTTTCTAGCTGAAAGCTCTTCTGTATACTACAACAAACTCCCTCTTTATTATCACGAATCAGCTACCCCTACTTGCCCCATTATGTACAATACGTATTTTTCTACTGTGTGTAATCATCACATATGTCCGTTATGTACATCACTTTTGCAATTTTTGTCCGCCATTTTGAATTTTACAAATTTGGTATCAGATTCATAATTAACGACGTTGAATATCTCTCTCTATATATACCCAATTTCAGATCCACAATTTTTATTTTTTTTCGTAATTTGTGTCCGCCATTCTGAATTTTACAAATGTGATGTCAGATTCATACTCAGCCACCTTTTAAATCTATATATACCAAGTCTCATACACATTGAAACACAACTTCCTATTTTGTCCAAGTTTTCTGGTGTTTCGTGGCGCGCATTGTTCGGATCTTTAAATGGTCACCACGCCCCCTCCAGGCCCCATTCAAGCGAGATATTTCACATGTACCGTGTACTCGGTGTGACCTTTCCAACGATATATAACAAATGCAGATCCCCGCGTACCAGTTCCCCGACTTCCCTTGTTAGTTACTGCGGAAAGTAACGTGATTGCGATAATCAGGAGGGTGTAGACAATAAAGTATGAAAATCATCTTGTGTTGTCACATAAGATGGCTCTTAAGATGTATAGGCGATTGAGGAGAAAGCTATAATTTTTCGTAAGGACTCCCATGGCTCCAACTGTGAGTGATAAAATGATAAGAGTAAATATAACAGGTGGTAGGAATTGCTGTCTGTATTATAAGGATGAGGGGTGAGCTAGTTTTTGTCATCTTATTAGCAATAAGCAGTTTAATCAGTCTATTCCTTCTATAACTTCTGGTATTCAGAAGTATAGGGGGGTGCTCCTAATTTGAGGGCGAGGGAGGTTACTATGACGGGGTGTCCGATGTTTGTTAATAAGTGATTGTGGAGTGATAAGGTTACGATGGATAGCAGAAGGATTTTTGAGGCTAAAGCTTGTACAAGAAAATATTTTAGGGCGGATTCTGTTATTCGTTGATTATTGGTTTTTGAGGTTAGGAGGATAAAGGTGTAAATGTTCAACTACAGTAGTTCCGAAAATAATATTTGAAATAAGACGGGAGCGAGGAACAATAGGTTGAGATAAAACACTATTTATTATTACCCAATGAGTTCCAAACTAAGATAGCAGATGCTAGGAGAACACATTAAGAACCTTCAAATCAAGTACCAAATTGTTTAACAACACGCAGTTGCAAATATTCATATATAGCTTGACCTATTCTCTAAAGCTT
>JAGDQP010022023.1:19002-30977 GCA_022664845.1 Lepisma saccharinum
TATTTAAATTGCGCGGTCGACTACGTCAACACATTCCACCTTAGCAAAAGGATAGAAGGTTAATTTCTAATTCAATTCAAGCTCCGTACCATGAGGTGTATGATACAGAGATTAGTGATCCTGCTATTAACGTTAGTATAAACATTAATATTTTAGGATTGGTGAGAATTAGAAAGAGAAGGACTGATATGAAAACCTTCATTTGTGGGGTATGAGCCCATTAGCTTTGATAGCTTATCTTTCTTGTATACTTTAGTGTAAGGTGCGCGTTAGTTTTTTTTTATATTGAAGGGGAAAGTTTAATTCTTTCAAGTATAGAGTGGCTTATTAATGAAAGTATATGTTTATACATTATTTATCCTATCACGATGATCCTTTACTCAGGCATTTCATTTATTTTTTAAATAAACATGAAGTTATTTGTTACGTGGAGTTTACCGGATTTTGGGGAGTATATAGTAAAAATAGACTGAAGTTACCGAAAATATAATAAGGGTTACAGAGTATATCAGAACCTTATTAATAATTATATTACCGGCTAGACAAATAAATAATGTATATACGTTTCCATTTAACTGCTAGTATTTACAGCATATGCTTATGGAGGTTTTAAATATATATTTTAGGATCCAAAAATGGACGGAAATATGTATCCTAAAATATGCAGGGGCGCAGTTGAGCTGTAGTTGGGGAGCACGCACGTGGCGAGGTAGTTATTCTAATTTTTGTTGTCATTAGCTAATTGCCTTAGTTACTTATTTTGCAGGTAGTTTTATAGTTTTGGGGTAAAGTTTTATTCTGGCTTGTTTTTCTTTCTTGTGGTTTTTGCACATTAATTATTTTGAGGAAGGGGAAAGATTTAGGTTGAGTTCCTGGAGGATGACGATTTAATGATTTATGGGCAGTGTTTGGTTTTATTTGTTTAGTAAGAGCTTGAATGTAGATATCTGTTGTAGAGTTCCGGTAAAATACGTGCCAGCCGCCGCGGTTAGACGGGATGTGTCAAAGGAAAATAATAATGACTGTTGTAGTTAATAGTATGTGTTTTAATAAGGATTAATATGAATGTTATTATAGGTGAAATTATTATGTTTGTTTATATTCTTTTTTTTTTTTTTTTGGCTATGAAAGTATTAATATAAACTAGGATTAGATACTCTATTATAAGTACCGTAAAGTTGAAGTACGGTTGGGGCAGTAATAGTTATGTTCTTAAAACCCTAAGAATTTGGCGGTGCTTTAGTCTATTCAGAGGAACCTGTCCCGTGATCGATAGTCCGCGTTATAATCTTTCTTGTTATTGTAAAAGCAGTTTGTATACCGCCGTTATTGGGAAAATTTGAAGATGATTTTCATTACTTTAATTAGAGGAAAAATCATATCAAGGTGCAGCTAATTAACAAGTGGAGATGGGTTACAATAATTTGGTTAATACGGATATTTAATGAAAGAGTAAGATGAAGATGGATTTGAATGTAATTTAAAATTATAATATATAAATGAGTGGGGCTCTAGCAAGCACACATTGCTCGTCGCTCTCATTTTAGGTGAGATAAGTCGTAACAAAGTAAGCGTTTTGGAAAATGCGCTTAGGTTGGGCAAAGTGGAGCTTGTTAGTTGAGCTATTTGTTTACATCGAGGAGGTTTCTGTGCGATTCAGATTACTTTGATAATTAAGGCATTTATTATTAAATGTTGGTTAAGTTGTTTAATTTTTGTAAGTAAAGTAATATGTAGATTAATTGGTTGGGTAGGTTTTACTAACTAAATTGTGAAATGATAGCAAATGAGTACTTTGGGGGGAATAGTTAAATACTTGAAAATTGGTTTTTAATAAAGAAGGTTTATGGGACCGTGCCTTTTGTATCAGGGAGTATCTAATATTGAGAGTATTGTATTATCCTGAAGCAGAGAAGAGTTAAGATAAATATGGGGGTGTTGATTGTAAATTGCCCCTTAATGTTATTTTAGTAATGAAATGTTAGTAAGTTTTTGTGATATCTGGTTGTATATGAATTACATTTAATATAGCGGTCATAAACTAAATAATGTGCGGTTTTTTATTACTTATTTTTTGATCAGTTAGGACCAGGGAGATTTTCTCTTGATTAATTACTTTTCATAATCATGTGACAGGTAATTTATTGGTGTTGGCTTAGAAATAACTATCAATTGTAATTTTGTTATAATTTACTTAATGGTTTTATAATATTTTGTTTTTGTTTGATTTGGATTATTTTACTATACTATTATTATTAATTTTTTAAATCAGAAATTATGATACTATTAGTATATGGTTTAGGCTAAGTTAAAGGAACTCGGCAAATGAATTCCCCGACTGTTTATCAAAAACATGGCCTTTTGGTAAGAATGTAAGGTTTGGTCTGCCCAATGAATTTATTTTTGAATGACCGCGGTATTTTGACCGTGCAAAGGTAGCATAATCTTTTCATTGTGGGCTTGTATGAAGGATTGGACGAGGGAGTAACTGTTTTTTTTTAATACATTATAATTTTACTTTTGAGTGAAAAGGCTTAAATAGCTAGGAAGACTATAAGACCCTATAGATCTTTATATAGCTTTCTTAATTTAAGTAGTAGTATAAATGCTGTTTCCAACCTGTTACAATGTATTAAGTAATATTCTGTTAACACGTAGATGAAATAATTGGAGATCACCAATGTGGATTTAGAAGAAATAGATCCACGTTGGACCAGATTTTTGCCTTGAGACAAATTTTAGAGAAGAAACGGGAATACAATGCGACGGTTCATCAGCTATTCATTGGTTTTAAGAAACCGTATGATTCTATCAAAAGGAAAAAGTTATGCAGTATCATGATACGATTTGGAATTCCGAAAAAATTGGTTCAACTAGTGAAGATGTGTCTCAGCGACCCCATAAGCAGAGTACGAATAGGTAATAATGTAAGATAGTTTCAAGATTCGCAACGGACTGAAATAAGGCGATGCCTTGTCACCACTACTGTTTAACTTTGCGTTAGAATATGCGATTTTAAAAATTAAAGATGTAGATTTAATAGGGGACGATATAGATGCACTACAAAGAAACACCGATTTCTTAGTAGAAGAGTGCGCTGAGATAGGTCTACAGGTAAACGTAGATAAAACAAAATACATGATAACAAGCCGAGACATAGGGTGAAGGAAATAAAAACATAATAATTAGGGATGAGGTCATAGAGAAAGTAAAAAATTTAAATACGTGGGAGCATACGTAACAAGCAAAAATGAGGTCACGGAAGAAATAAAAAGTCGCTTAGTATCGGGGAACGCATGTTTCTATTCAGTCCAAAAACTTCTAACATCGCGATTAATATCAAGGAAATTGAAATTGAAAATAGAGAGAACGGTTATTCTGCCGGTAATACTTTATGGTTGGAAAGTTGGAGTACGATCCTAGCAGATGAACATAAATTATGTGAATTTGAAAATAAGGTTTTGAGAAAGATATACGGGCCGAAACGGGAATCGCGACGACTAAGGTGGGCAGGCCATGTAGCTCGGATGGGGGAAAAACTAAGTTTATCCTGGTTGGAAGGAGACCATGGAGGAGACCGAGACGTCGTTGGGAGAACAATATTAGAAGAGATCTTCAAGAAGTAGGTGTTCGTGATGAAAGCTTGCTTGATATTGCCCAGGATATAATCCAATGGCGAACGTTTGTTACTGCGGCGATGAACTTGCGAGTTCCATAAACCATAGAGTTAGTTAGTAGTAGTATAAATATTTTTATGTTTAATTAGCTGTTTTAAGTTGGGGCGACTCGAAAAATTATAAACTTTTCTTAAAGTTATATTAAGAAAATTATAAACTGCCTCATTTATCTATGTTGTGTACTTTGATCCATTGTTTTGTGATTATAAAATTAAGTTACTTTAGAGATAACAGTGTAATCTCCTTTGAGAATTCTTATGGACAAGGTTCGACCTCGAGGTTCGATTAAGATTTAATTAGGCGTAGGTGCTTAAGGGAAAGGTCTGTTCGACCTTTAAATTCTTACATGATCTGAGTTCAGATCGGCGAGAGCCAGATCGGTTTCTATCCTCCTATTAATTAGAATATTTTAGTACGAAAGAACCAGGTTTGTAATATTTATTTATTTTTGAATAAAATTGAGGGCTACTTTGGCAGATAAGTGCACTAGATTTAGGATCTAAGAATGGGAGAATTTCTCATGTAGTAATGTATTATAATTTTATGTTAGGTTTTTGACTTTGCTTGAACGGAGGGTGTTGGGCTATATTCAAATTCATCGGGGGCCTAACAAGGTTGGGTTTTGTGGAATTCTTCAGCCGTTTGCGGATGCTATTAAGCTTCTTACTAAGGAACAAACGTTCCCTGTTATGTCTAATTATTATCATTATTTGGCTCCTGTATTTAGTCTATTATTGTCTTTATTGGTGTGGTTGTGTCCCCCTTTGGTTGGTATAATGGTTACTTTTTTTTAGTTTTTTTTTTATGCTGTACTAGTATGGGGGTTTATACTTGTAATATCAGCGGGGTGATCTAATTTTAATTACGCGTTACTATGGGGGTTGCGAGCTGTGGCACAGACTATTTCTTATGAGGTAAGTCTTGCTTTAATTCTGTTGTCTTTTTTTTTTTTTTTTTTTTTAAGGTAGGTATAGCCTTTTTGATTTTGTTGTCTATCAAGAGTTTTTGTGGTTTTTATTTATTAGTTTCCCGTTGTCTTTGGCTTGGCTGGCATCTTGTTTGGCTGAAACTAATCGGACTCCTTTTGATTTTGCTGAGGGGGAGTCTGAACTTGTTTCTAGGTTTAATGTTGAATATAGCGCGGGAAGGGGGCGCTTATATTTATGGCAGAATATCAACTGTGTTTAGTTCCAAAGCACAGAACAAAAACTTACTGGAAGCGAGATGGGATAAGGTTCTTGGTTACTATAACGACCCATACATACAAAGTTGTTTTTGTAGAAATCATGACAAGGGAATGTCACAGACTTAATAATAATTATGAATGAAAAAGGAAAGAAATAAGATACGTTTGAATTGAGTTGGCATAACGTGTACAATATTCCCAACACACTTACGTCTGATCGTCCTCTTGCATTTGTACGTTTGGACTTTGGAATATGAACATGTTGAGATCTGCCTATTCATTATATATATATATATATATATATATATATATATATATATATATATATAATCGACCCTCCTGAGTCGATTAAGCAAGGTTTCAGTTGGATCAGGAGTCAAATTTTGAAACAAAAACAAGTAGAATTTCGCTCCACAAGGGTCGATTAAGCAAGGTTTCAGTTGGATCAGGTGAAACGTTCGTAGTTCGCGTTTTCAGATATTTATTCGAGTCAAAAGGTTTTGAATGTAAATCATAGAAAGGAAACTTCCTAATATAAAAAACAACTTTTCTGAATTTAATGAAATAGAAGCCCCATTTAGGACTATGGATTAAAAAGATAATCCTAAAGACAATATAGCCAACCGATAAAGAATAAATCGAAACAACGCATTTTATGTATGAACATAATAAACAAGTAACAAAAGGAGAAACGGTATTAATTAATATTATATTAGTACATATTTTGCCAGAATGTATTCAGTTTGTCTCTAACAGTTTGCTTCGAAGAACAAGGCCATTTACTTGGGAGATTTACTTCTTCTAAAATTCTTTTAATAAGTGTAAAATTGTTTCAAAAAAAATATTCACGAAATGAATTAAGCTAAATACTTTGGTATTGTCAAGGAAGGAATGCTCCTTAAACTAGCGTCTCTAACTCGTGAGGATTAAGATAGAATCGGATTCTGTAGTAGGATACAATGGTTCGTACTAAGCAAACAGCTAGGAAATCTACTGGAGGTAAAGCTCCCCGGAAGCAGCTTGCTACCAAAGGGGTTTGCTGATATTCATTGCGGTAAAAATAGCCAGAATTTGCTCCTAGACTTATTATTTCAATGCTTACACGTATCCTGGAGGGTCGGTGTTAGTTCTGGTTTGGACGCCGATGGACCAAATTCTTATCATCGTGATACGACACTTGTCATTTTTTGTACCGGGAAAGCAAGAAAACAGGTCACGACACTCCCCTCGGGAATTGAACCCGTAACCTCGTTTATAAAGTGCGAGCGTACGGCTATTCCGAGGTCTCACATTGTTTCTAGTCGAATATATAAATCATGTTCGGGAAGCTTTTAAATTGCCCAAAACCTGAATTTTACTACCAGGAGTCATGAAATCGGCCCTTCTGAGTCGATTAAGCAAGGTTTCAGTTGGATCAATGAAAATTTATGGAATGTAGAGAGCAAGTAAATCGAATACAGAGTACGGAAAATGCATGGCTATTAATGGATACTGAGGTGGTATACTTAAAAAATGTTTATAGTTAGTACTTCTTTGCTACCTACCGTACACTAAATATGATGTCCAATAGTTTATTATTATTATTATTTATGTGTTCGTGAATAAGTACTTCTGTGGAGGTTAGGCTGCAACTGAGCGATAAAAAGTAAAAAAGAAAAGAACTAATGTATTATCGACTTCAAATGTTACATTTTATTACCACAACTTCGCTGTGAATATAAACAGTTAAATAATTGCATCAGAGAAATAAACAAAAATTTAGATGTAACAATTCAAGACACATTTAGAGGATTATTAAGGTTTTAAATGCTGATTGCTTTTGAATCTTAGTGTGAAATGGTTGCTGGTACGATAAGCAAGAGTAGTGCAGGAATGATTTGTTTTGGAGGTGCAGAAACTCCCAGTTGTTAGCAGTCGTAATGCCTTCTATTTATACAATCTTTTCAATCAAAAGTCCAAGACAAAAACGAAGAAAATTGAAAAACAATTGGAAAATGAAAAAAAAAAACGTTCTAGCAAATTCTTTCATTTGCTTCTCCCGTGATCAAAATTTTAATAATTGACGTAAAACAAAAAGCGCGGGAAAACCCACTTGGATGTTTTTCACACATTTTCGATATCACAGGCCGCCATCGTGTAAAAATTTACTTTTTCCTATATCTTCGGCGTTTATGAGAATATTTCAACCATAACAACATATTTCGACTCAAGACCTCTTTTATCAACCGAGTTAATTTACTGCGGTAACTCTTATAATATTTCTTTAAATCTGTATTATTCTTTGTCGTAATACTAAAGTTAAGCGACTCAATTCACGTATTGAAGTGATAATTTCTTTGGTGATCCATGGTTTAAATTTCCTAAATTTACTACTAACATTTTAGGCTTTAACCTTGTTACCTTATTTATACTATTTTGCATATATATATATAAGGAGCGACAGAGAGAGAGAGAATGGTGAAGTATGGTTGTGTTTTAAGTTGAAAGTTTAAGTAATGAAATTTGGAGCAAGAAATTCTGAAGGAAGATTAAATTAATTCCAAAATAACAGGTTCTAAATAATTTTAATTTTGTGAAATAATCTATCATGCATGGTTGCATAAAAGCAGAGATGTAAAGTTTTTATTCCTTATATTCCTTACTTACTTAAAATAATTCTTTAAAGATTAGGGAGATGAAATGAAGTTGAATAGGCAGCAATGTTCAGACCAAAACAATTATGTTCACGGTCCAGAAGAATAAAGGTTTCGATGAGTAAAAGTTGGGTTCAATTAATTTCTGCACGTGGATGTAGAGTCTGACGTTTTAGAGGTTTCCTTTTCGTTTTAACCTAAAAACATGCATGCGTTAATACTAAAGAAATTCATCGGGTGAATCGAAATAATATAGACAGTTTTAGCGGACTGCCCGAGTACACAAGTCGCGTGTTGCTAGTACAGCGGCCCAATAGTTTACATCAAGATAAATCAAAATACATAAATGTGTAGTGATCTCAGACAAGTCTTGTAGACAATTGTAAATTTAAGCTGACGAACATCGGAAGATTCAACTCACCTGACGGCTAATGACTGTCTCTGAAGGCAAAATAGACGCAGTTTATTTGCGAAAGATGGAATGATCGCTACTTGCTAGGCACTTTGCACAGGCACATTTCGCTGATAATTTGTAAAGTTCCTAATAATACCTTTGTTACGTTTGAAAATGACTCTCTTTCGTAATTTTGCTGTTCATTAAAGATGAGTAAAACACTCGTAGCACTGATCAAAAGATACAGATAGAGATCAATTTTGTAATACGTTCAAAGTCTTTGAAATAGAAGTTCTAATTAATTCGTAGTCGTCAACTAAGCTGTATAGATCGATGTTGGCGGTAATGAACTACAGTAAGCACTGCGGTCCCAAATGAGTGAGAATCTTGCTATTATTAATTCTCTTTTCCACTTGTTACAGCCTGTTCGACTTTTAGTGTTAAGGTTAATGAATCATATTATGGGTCTTAGATGACTTGAAAGAACGATGTTGGTGAGGTAAATGAGAAGGGATTCGGCGTGGAAAAGGGAAGGGTTTCAATATAACAATTACTAATACAATATACGAGCTTAGAGACATTCAAGGTTTCTGAGAGTAGGATTCAAGGTGTTTCTATGGATTTCTTGAATGCGTTACTTCTCTGAAATGTAAATGAGAGATGGCGTATGTTCTTGAACCTTCGACAGACTTCCTGTGGTGTTTGCCCCATTATGTCATCTGGCACTTTTCCTTTTATGGCCACTGCAAAATTTTTCGTTTTTCTTTTTCGCCCGTTGCTGTGGCAACCCTGTTACTCACTGGATGCTGTGCATGCTCTGGTTTTCTCTTTAGGTTACTCATTTTCATTCTGTAATATTATTTTGCTTGCATTTTTGCTAGTCTTGCTGTACGGACATTTTAATTTCTTGATTTTTGAAGCTTTATAACTTCCATATTTGGCAACACTGACAGGCGCTGTCTCGCTTGTTGGCATTCACATTCTGTACTAACTATTTTTATTATATAAAATCACATATGTTCCATTTTTAAAAAAATACAACTTTGTACTTGGCTGGCAACACTGTATGGTATTTCAAAAGATGTCCCCCTTCCGTATGTAGCTGGATTCACCACATTCTTTCTAATATTGTTTCCTGTTTCAGATGTGTCCAACACTAGTGAATATATATACAAGGCGTGTGGGTCTGGAACCGTGCCCACCCAGCATCGTGATGCAACTAGGGAGCTGCTATAAATAAAGGTAGCTTAGACTCTCCTCTCCCAACCCATCTGGTCAGCTTGGGAGCAGTAAACCAATTCCTCCCTACAGCTAGAGGACTTATCCAGTAGTGGATTGAATATGACTGTGATTTATTTATTATATGTGTGTAAATTAGAGTGTGTATAGGCGTGTTTCTAAAATCTATTGAGTATATAAAACTATATAAATATATATATATATATATATCGTCATATTCAACCGTTTTCTATCCACTGCTGGATGAAGGCCTCCCCCTTTTCTTTCCACATATCTCGGTCAGCTGCTATCCTCATCCATGTAGCTCCCGAAAAACGCTTGATTTCATCTACCCATCTTGCATTCGCACGTCGTCTCGGTCGCTTCTTTTCTCTGGGAATCCAATGTAGTACATTTGTCGTCCACCTTCCATCTTTTCGTCTAGCTACGTGGACCGGCCCATTTCCACTTCAGCTTCTTCGCAGTCTTGATTACATCCTCTACCGTTGTTTCTGCGCGAATCACTTCATTTGTATTCCTGTCCATCCTGGTTATTCCTAGTATGCATCTCTCCATTGCTCTTTGTGTGATTCTCAATCTTTGAGTTGTTTGCGCATTCAATGTCCAAGTTTCACAGCCGTACACCATCACAGGTAAGACATATTGATTATAAACTTTACGCTTCAGACACATTGGTAGTTTGCTTCTGAAAATAAAGTGGTCTTCGGAATGAACTCCACGCCATTTTGCATCTTCTATTTATTTCATCAGTTAACTTGGCATTCGATGTTTTGAGCTGGCCTAGATAAACATACTAATCAACTATGCCTATTGTCTCTCCGCTAATCTTTATGTAACTTTTTGCAGCATGTTGATTGTTTATGACCTTTGTTTTACTTAAGTTCATTTTAAGCACTATTTTCGAACTCTCATTATTGAGTTCTTCCATTCTGGTTTGTAGTTCTTTCGCATTTGAAGCAAACAGGACTATATCATCAGCAAACCGTAGATGATGAAGATATTCGCCATTAATTTTAATTCCAACTTCATCCCAATTTAAATTTTGGAACACTCTCTCCAGGACCGCACAAAACAGTTTTGGAGAAATTGAATCTCCTTGCCTTACCCCTTTTCCAACTTTAAATTTTTCACTTTCTTGATGTAGTCTAATGACAGATGTGGCAGTCGAATAAATGTTTCGCTGTACCTTGATGTAAGCATTTTCGATGCCTTGATGTTCAAGTGATTTAAGTACTGCTGACAAGAAGACCGAATCGAAAGCTTTTTCGAAAAAATATGAATCCCAAAATAGTGGAAGTTCACATTCATTAGTCCTTTCCATAACTTTATTCAATGTTTGGTCCATTGTGCTTAATCCACGACGAAATCCGGCTTGTTCCCTTCCCTGGTTAAAATCCAAGTCCCGTTCAATACAATTCTGTTAGGATTATATTGTATTAAATATGGCGGATAATCATTTATGTAAGGAAATCGATCGATCCATTTTAGATATTGGTAAATGGAAGAAAAGGAAAATAATTATTATTAAAAGAACAGCTGAGCGTAAATAATTGTTTTTGAAAACACGAATATTCTAGTCATTCGATATGTACTGGTTTGGTTAACGACTTAACGGTGATCTGAATCAACAAGAAGTTTTTAATTTTGTTATATGCTCATCATATTAAGTGGAACTTAGCAAACTTGGATCTCTATTGAACTTATGCTGTTACATAGATACTAACAAATCTTTGGAAACGACTAAGTTTATAAATATGTGCATTGAAAAGTGCTGTTCGTTTGGTATTGAATTGATATGCTACTGAATGTCAATACGATTGCCTGGTTTACAAATCTGAGTTAACAGGTCAAAGAAATTGTGCATGTTCTGTTTTTATTCTAATGAATGGTAACTGTAATTTGCATTTTACATAACCTAATTGGTCTATCAATTCTGGTCGGGGAATACATCGGTAATTGCAAGAACTATAGTGTGTTTACTTATATATTTATGATTTGGATGAAAGCAATAAACCTATTTCAGGTAGTTGATTGCACTCTAACCTAATCTTTATAGTAGCTGCATGTTATTTCGAAGCACCAACGCAAACTAACCTAATGGAAACTACGCTAGATAATACCACAATGTTATCCTATGGTACGCATAAAGACTTTTCACTTCATAGATATATTTTGGGTTTCATTGTCTTCAGTGTTTTTATGTTCTTGTGTGTAGCTAGTAAGCTAAATTTACATTCTGTTTTCTCGGCAGCTCACCTCGTAGTTAAACTCGTGGTTCGGATTGGACATTACTGAAAGCAACTCAACCTAATTTAACCTAACTGATTAATTTTAGAAATACGAGTTTAACAGATTCAAAATAACTTTGGTGAACATTTTGTATTGAACTGACAGTAAACTAATTGGTCTGTAATTTTCGACGTGTTCTTTGTCCCCTTTCTTGTACAACAAAATTATAACAGCATTATTCCAACTTCTGGGTATTTCCCTCTTCCTCAGGCGCATTGAGAAAAATTTCGCAAGTTCCTCTTTCATGTTTTCACCTCCCCATTTAAACATCTCTGCTGCGAGTCCATCTTCTCCTGACAACTTTCCATTCTTCATCCCTCGAAGTACTCTATCCACTTCTTTCATTACATCTGGCAAATCTACATCATTTTCTTATGAGTCTTCATTTCCTAGCTCCTCTTTGGAGTAGTACAATTCTCAATAGAAATTTTCAAATATTTTTATAATTTCTTCCTTATTTCGTGTTACGGTCCCGTCTGGTCTCTTAACTGCAATTATTTGCTTTTTCCCTATCATGAGCTGCTGTTTGGTTTTCTTCAGGCTCTTATTCTCCTCGA
>JAGDQP010022024.1:0-30977 GCA_022664845.1 Lepisma saccharinum
TTTTTTTTTTCAGGTTATCCATTTTAAATATACTAGTAAATTGTAAGAAACATGTAGTGTTGCTAAAACAAAAATGCAGTGAATAAGTTTATATAAAAGAGTATTTGATAGTTTACTTTTTTTTCTTCAAGGATGAGTGAAAAAAAAGTAACGGTCAATATCGCCAGACAAATAGATTAAAATACTGTGCTTCGATTCACAAGTCATGAAGTCCTCGTATCATATTCTGGCTAGGTTCTTTGTGAAAGCTTAAGCTGAACATTGTATTGGATGTAGATTAGTAATTATCTCCTAAAATAGCCTACAAATATTATTTTTTTAGTTTATTTTTATTAAATAAGGATAGAATGTGAATTTACTTATGTGAACATGAGGAACAGGATGAGTCCTTTCACTCACAAAAATTAAGCCAGGCGTGGAGAAAAGCGAAATTTCTAAATCCTTATTTTGAGAATGGCATAAAAATATGTTGTCTTTTACCTCTTCAGAATAAATCTGGATTTAGTAATACCCATTGATATGCTGACATATTTGAAATATTTTATATTTTACCCCTTCAGAATAGCACTAAATTAGCAATACTGTCGACATATCTGAAATCTTCCATAAAATCATTTCAATTTACGGTCATCATTAAGTTTTATTATTGGAATAGCTATATTATCTTATATGATTAATAAAAATAGCAGGCACTGCTTCCTCCAAAACCGTTGGCCAGATGCGCCCCACCACAGCTCTGCTGGTAAATAATTTTCGAAGGAATATAAGAGAGAAAATATATGTAAGAAACCAGAAAAATAGAAGAATAAATTAAATTTTAAAAAGTAAAATAAATATTTTGATTGTAATTTTTGTTTAAATATTGCAGAGAAAAGAAAGAAAGGAATAGGGTAAAAGCAGAAGGTGATTGAGTTGTAATCATATTCTTAGTTGGTTGGTAGGATAGGAATGTAAATCTAGTCCGGCCACTTCCTAACAGTGATGAAGATTCAGGTTTGAGATAATATTCAAGATGCTTCTGTTGTCGTTATTAAAAAATGGAAACAAACCTTCATTTTCACCGTGTTTGCAATCGTGACCCAAACTTAAATTCCATCTTTCAATCATCTTCTTGAGTCTGATCATCTTCTTCTTTTTTATGTCTTTTCAAGTTTTTGCTTTCGTCACATTTTCCCTTTTCTTTCTTTCTTTTTAATAATTAAATTTTTCATCTTCCCTTCCTCGTCGGCTTTTATCTGACTTCCATTTACATGTTTTTCTACTTTTATGTACTTTAGTTGTTTATTCTATTCTTTTTTACTTCCCAATACAGCGGCAACATTTCTTTCATTTTTCACGTCTATTTCTTAGTAATCAAACCCGCTTGTTATTTGTGTGAATTTAGCGTAGTTGCTTAAGGACACGTGTTTTCAAGTACATACTTAAAAGATGTACTGTCTATATTCGACTTATAAAAATGATGCTCTAAAGTATGAATAACTCCAAAAGAAGTCCTGATAAAGAACAATGAAAACGCAACGTTTTCAAGAAAATTGATTATGAAAACAGATAAATCTAAAAACAGAAATTATGGTTGAACTAATTCTAGAGCAAATTAAATTTATTTATATTGTTATTTATACATTTAGTATTCTTTCGAATGGAAAACTTTAAACACGTGTTACATACAGAAACCGAAAAGCTAAGAAATTTCAGCTGACATATTGAAAATACTTAAAGGTAGGGGGAAAAAGCTGTTAACGTGACAGGACAGTTATCCAAGAGTAAAAATTACACAAGTATAATGTAGCACTTCTATGATTATTAGTTTTTTTTTTCATCAGAGGAATGTTCACGAAAAGTGAAAGATAAATAGGAGATGAGATCTTCTTAAGCTACTTGAGGAACTGCAAAACTTCCAGTGTTACACATCTGGCAGCTTTTACTACTTTATTTTGATTTTTTCTGTGCTTTTTGTTAGTAAGTCCACAAAATTACTATCCTTTGTACACTAGTACAGCAATTTCTAATACAGCCAACAATGTATTGTTTTCTTTACGTTTCTTTTATTGAGGTATAGTATAATTAAGATTACATTTTTTCCTTTCCTCAGAACTTGATTACCTGTACTGGGTAGATAGCGAACGTGCAAGTATAACTCGAATTCATCGTGATGGAACTGGCAGAGAAGTTGTTGTGGAACATGTTGAATCTGTGGAGAGCATTGCTGTTGATTGGGTTACAGGTGAGTGTATTTTGGTACTTCTAACCTTCTTAGATTTAAGAGCTATTTTGTTCATACGAGGTGTCACAACAGTATTAGTTTATAACTACGATAAATTGAAAGTACCATAGTACTGTACTTTATTTTGAAATGCATTCGTTTCAGTAAATTTATAAAATTTGTTTTAAGTGTATATTTCTAGATTTATACCCTTTTGTTCGCTTTTTGTGGTTTCTATTTTGTAAACACCGCCTGTCACTATCTTTTAAATTTACAAAAATGGAAATGGTCTATCTGGACATGTTGTTAAGAGCAAATCGCACTATATTTCACTGAATTCAGTCAAACTTCCTCAGGAACACACACGTCCCAATGGATAACTTACACGTTATAACTACCGTAGTTGTGAACAAATGGACGGTTAAACAAGAACAGAGCAAGTGGCAGGAGTTCAGGAAGTGTACAAAGATTCCGGGTAAACTGCAAATTCAATTTTCTGTTGATCCAGATAAATGGCAGTTTCGCATATCTTCTTTTTTCTTTTTCTTCAGAAGAGACTGCCAGGTAGAATCCGTAGATACTTCATGGAACTTCTAATTAAAGTTCTCTAATGTTATAGCTTAGTTAGCATATTTAAGCTTATGATTATTTCTGAGTATAGGCCTATGCTTAGATAGTCATATACTCTCCTGCTTTATTTCTTAGTCAGGTAATGTTAGTATGCTCGTTCTCTTATTTTGTCCGCTGTAATC
The DNA here is from genome assembly GCA_022664845.1 of Lepisma saccharinum. Taxonomy (NCBI): domain Eukaryota; kingdom Metazoa; phylum Arthropoda; class Insecta; order Zygentoma; family Lepismatidae; genus Lepisma; species Lepisma saccharinum. The sequence goes on from JAGDQP010022024.1 coordinate 2,956, forward strand.
CTTTCTAGCTCTATGTAGCCTGAATTCTCCAATGTGTCTTGTCCATTTTTCAACTTAAAAAAAAAAAAAAAAAAACTGACCCACGGTTTCTAAATCAAGCTCAGAAGCTATGTTACGGTCGTATTGTAAAAGCAACTTTCTAAGACATTTTGTGCGTGTGTGTGTGACACAGTAGCGAGAATAGGATCCATTGTCTTGATTGTTTACACGAATTTACTGGTTTCACGAGAGTCTGTTTCTGGTTTTCCTAGCCTTTTCTTTTAACTGAAGTAACTATTTATTTTAGAAGAATGGCTAGAAAATCAATTAATTACAGTAAATTTCTGTAGATAATCATAATCTCCCTTTGTGTGGTACTAACCTTGTAGTAAGTGACAAAGACTTGATGTACAAAGTTACTCCATATATTCCTCTTCTGACTGAAGGAATAAGCAGATGATCTGTGAATAAACAATTTGCTGAAGTGATGAACTTGTCTTGTCGCGTTGTTGTAGGGCCAAGGAAGTTGATGAATCTGTTTTCTTCATATTCTTTTGTCACATGTCTTCTTGCATGTTTTGTTGTACATTGTTACAAAGGTAGAAGATTTTATCTACTTGTTCCCATATATTACTTAAATATTATGTTCGTAAGAAGTACACCAAAGATAAACTTCAAAACTTGAGACTCAAGATGGTCCAATACAAAAATTTTTGTTTACTCACATAAAAAAAAAAGTTTGCTTCATCTGACATCAACAGATGTTGGAGAAACAATAGTTCGTGGTTCATCATTGCAAGAAAGTTAACGCAGGCGGCGTCTGTTTTATTTATCAATGTCTCTCAACTTCTGAACCACGTGCAGTTTATAAGGATGAAACTTTCAATCTTCCAACAAGCAGCCTAATTAGCGTCGCGTAAGTTTTAATCTTAGTGGATGACGCCGTGCTGAGCGGCGAGAACTCGGCGCGAACACGCTCCACGTTACTAGGCGTTCGAACACTCCATCTCCGGCCTGCTGTCTCTCTGGCCCAGGTGCATGGTGATGTTCATTTGTTCATCACCCAGTATGTAGCTTCCCCACAAATGGTCATTCAGATTCTTTTCACAGGAGTGAGCCAGATTTTTCTCTTGAACTGCTTTGATCTCTTTCAAGTCCATGGCAGTTCCATAACGACAGACAGTATGGCGAACTGGCAGAGTTAGATTGTATTTTTCTTTTCCTTTCTACTTCTCTTTATTCTTTTTGGATCTATAAGTGTTTATCTTCCACGATTAAGCCAAAGGAAGTTTGGCGAAGGAAAGATGATATAGTTAAACAACTAGTGTTTTACTGCGACTCCCCAGAGCCTATAACTTAAAGTACTTGTAATTTTCCTCCGAAATTGAAACTAGATAAGATATGTAATAATGTTAATCAAATCATATCAACGTTGCGCCTCGAAAAATCACTCTGTGCAAAAAGCACGATTTTTCAGAAGTGATAAACTTGAGATCAGTGTTCATGATACATGCGGAAAAGTCTACAATTTATTTAATAAAAATCAGTTGTGTGCCCCATGTATCATATAAGGGTTGCGTAACATTGTGAATCTTGAAGAGATCGCGTTCCTTCTTTTCACGCGAGAGGTCGCGCTGAGTGTTTTTGACCAGTTTGATTTTGGAGATGAAATGCTAATATACGGAATTTTTACTAAGATTATAGCATGAGTTCAATAATATATTTTTAAGTTTCATCATTTTGTTTTACAAAAATTTAATTTTAACGATGAAATGGTCTCTTCTTCAGCGAAAAATTAAAAACGTCAACTGTCGCGTGGGGGTTAAAATGACCAGGAAATGCAATAATATGAGAGGTCGTGTTGGGTGTAAAAGACCAGGGCCCTACTCGAACTTACTTTCTCTAAACCTAAGCTACACAACTAAAGGAAAACTGAATGGCGTATCATGTTACTCACATTGTCTGCTAGGATTAGGTGGATTGGAGAGGGAAGGCGGGGGATCATTTAAAAATGACGATGTCACTAATACGAACCTGATCGAAAAGACCGCTACGCGACATCTGTTGGGTTGATGAAAATAAATTGTATGTTTTATTCTTCACATTAGATTTAGAAGATCAGTTCTATCATTGTACATACCGGTCTTTTATTTATTACGACAGCGGAACCACTAGGTATTCACATGTCAGATATTAAGAGACTATTCCGGACAGGTTTCTACCTTTTTTCGCATTATATCCCATTTTTCTCCAAATACCACAGAGCTGTTTTTCGAGGCGCAGCAACGATATGGTATTTTAATTATCGGTAAGGCCTGGCTTGCCACGATAAAACGTAGCGTTTTTCTTAGCTTGTATTTCACCAAATTACCATTGAATGTGCTATATCATCTTGTTCTACTTTACTTTGACACAATAGCATTTGTGCTCGCAGCTACCAGTAGAAAATGGCGGCGAGGGAAGCAGTGTCAAGCAAGTACTTAAAAAACGGTTGCTGCAATTGCAGACATCGTATCAGAGAAACAGAGTATATAGACACGCTCGTGGTTATTTCAGTTTTCGCGCTACGCGTCCTTGTAATCGCCATTCTTCATGCTTCGAAAAGAAATGCTACGAAAAGTGGAACTCACTATCCGACAAAAATACTATGGCATCTATTGTAGTATATTCGTTTTGACACTGCAATTTCGATCATACGAGAAATACTGCGATTTTATCGCAGCATAAATGCTTCCGTGTCGAGCGGGCCTAAATGTTGCATTTTCTTTGATTTATTTTTCTTTAAATTCTGCTTACACAGCAGAGCGCCTATCTATGCTGCATTAATTAATTGCTCCATTTATGCATTGTTTATAATACCTGTTCGTTTTCAAAGCCTCTTTTTAGTCGAAAAGAACGTTTTTTGTTGCCTTAGTTGGCTGTGTTTACCTTCTTCATGTATTTCTTCTAACATACACTAAGTACGTGGGTAGGCAGGCATTATATGGACTGTACGTTTTCCTTACCATACGTAGGAGGAAAATAATGATTGTATTGAAATATACTATTGGAGCGTAAATATAGTACGATAATATTGGATTAGCGGGTTTAATTGGAGTGACCATCAGTTTTGAAACGAGGACTTCCAAAGAACGTAGCCAACATCTCGCAATAACTGTGTTGCTTCTCTTGTTAAACTCGCTGGTATCAGTGTATGTGAATATTACCAGAGAACACAGAAGTGACATGTAAATTCCATTAATGTTGTTGCTAGTTTCTTTCTGTGTGCGTGTGTTTGTCTATGGAACAATGTTGAAATAAAGATACACATTTTTCTTTCAGGCTTGGCAGTGGATTGGATTGGAGGTAGATTATTAGTATATATTTCTTAAGTTGCTTAATTTGAGAGTAAAAGTGATACTTGTGTCTAATTTTTAATTACTCCGCCTTCGTTATTTTGTTCATCACTTTTGCTCAGGCTTGATGTAATGCTTAATGTACAGAACAGTTGCTGACGTAGAGCAGTGTGTTATTGTTGCATGACTGTAGCGCATTATTTCTAACTCGCTGGAGCTGAGCATGAATTTTCTGCTCATTACTGCTTACGCTCTTATCTCATACTTGTACCCAGGGTTATAAACTAACTGCTTTATTATACTGTATCCTTAGTTTTGGACTTAACGATAATATTCTGTATAATAATGCTCCTTACATTTGACCCATGTTGTTATTGTTATTATTATAACCTAACCTTTAGCGTAATTATTGAAAGTGTAACGATACTAAATTATAGAATATTTATTACTATTTATAATTAATATGTAGCATGGGATTATTTTATATACAATTGCATGTTTTAGATTATCTATTTTTGTATCATTTCTTATCTGTATATTCAAGTTAACATGAAATAATGTAACAGGTGGTGTTTTCGCGGGAAGGTTACTACTTTTCTCAGTAGTTTAATTATAAATATATTTACGAGAGACATGACAAGAACTGGCACTTGTAAGAGGATGGCAGGTGGAAACGACAGTGCAGCAGAACTTATCAGCAAAGCAAGAACGTAACGAAGAATGAAGCTGAAAAGCAGATGATTTGGTTGGATGGCTCTAAAATGGAAAGTGTTTCAGTATTTTATTAACACTGGAAGGAGAAAGTGAAACTAATTATATCTGTTGACAGTTTTCATTTTCAAGTTTACATTTCAGATTGTTACCAGACCTTCCGAGATATCGGAAGAGGAGAAAGAAATAAAAATAAAAAGGGAACTGTGAGAACAACATATAACTTTTCTGTGTGTAAAACAGTAGTTCTCTTATTTCTTTCTACCGTATTTCTAGTTTACAAAGTTTACTATTGTATGGGAATTATCGTGCTAGTCTTGTATGTTAAATATTTTTCGTGTTGCGGATAAATTGTTAAAACGTGAATTAATTCTTTGGATAGAAGTAGGATAACATATTGAAACGTTAAGGTAATCACAATTATTCTTAGTTTTAATAAGAGACTTATCGTAAATTCACTGGTAGCTGCATTTTATCATACCTTGCTCCCCATCCTTGCCCAAAATGTTATCTAAGGGAGTGGTTCATAAAATGATTCCACAGATTGCTTTGGGGTTGCAAAGTGAATTCTATAATTTCACGTAACATTAACAAACAAGAGTATTTATTTCTAATCTATAACGTAGTTCATATTAATGCTGTAATTTTCAATTATTTGTTTTGCATAAAATGTGTAAATCGTACTTACTTACTTACTCGTACTTACAAATAATAATTATTTTGTAAGTATGTTTACTTTTATTTCACCACCTGTGGAGAAATAGTGGAATACAACGGGTGGGTCGCGATGAATTCTCATTGGCTCCAGTGGTTCCGTGATTTGGAAAACACATTTCGATAGGTCTTTTAACTCATTTCGAAGTCAGTCTAAATTTTAAGTCAGGGCAAGAGATGTTAAATTAATATCAAAAGAGAGAATCTTTTAAGAGTTTTGGGTCTTTGAAACATTTTCGCTCTCTCAAATAAAGTCCGAATGTTTAAAATACTTGATACGCACAATAGGGAATTACATATCTTGAGGAAAAAGTATGATAAAACTCGCCGTTGAAGGCTTCCTGTAGCTAACATCGAGTAAAGTTTGTAACTAACTTCACTTGAAGCTCTATTCCATCTTATTTCTTCAGTTATGTTAGTTATCCGTTTTATTGAGTTGTGTATGACATTTGTCTTAGTTTCTCGTTCTTAGATGTTTAGAAATCATTTACGATGTTTTATTTTTAGTTTCAACAGTTAACGACTTTTCTACATAAATATATTTCTAAGGAAAGACATGAATGTTTTTCTTTACTCCACAAGTTTCTCATAAAAATAAGGCAATATTTACCAAAAACACTCTGAAGAGTTTTCTCTGATATTACTAGACATTCTTCACACTAATTAAAATGGCAGAATGATATTAACAATATAGAAATTGTTGTGGGGTAGGGGCAAAAGAAATAAAAGAACTTTAAAGATATGGAGTAGAAAAACAGAACACCTAACAGTGTTCTTCGCATTTTTACTTCCTTACCTTGGCAGACTTTCCTTTCTTCCCTGATCCAAGTTTTCACCTTGGATATTTCAACGTTGTCTTCGTAATTTCTGGTCATTGAGTAGAATCTGCTGTATTATTTTGCTTCCCTTTTGGTGCTTTATGTCTTATAACTACCGGAAAGTGAAAACGCAACACCCGAAAGGCGCCAGAAAGCTTAAATTTAGCAAGGAACTTTGCATAAGCGAGTGAGTGTATGGTTACAAACAGAAGCAATATGCATGGTAAATGCAGTGCAGAGGGTCTGATGTGTGGTACTGTACTCACACAAGTATCGGGTATTGTTAGCTTTTGAATGTCATTTCATGTTTTTTCAACATACAAACGTAACTCGGCGAGGTTCATAGCTGGTAATTAAACACGAGAAAGATCTCTTCCCATCCAGTTCCAGATGTGCTCGGGGAGAGGTCAGGTGACCGTGCTGGCCACGGTAGTTGTTGTGTATGCTATAATGCACGTTGAATCACATGAGCTGCATATGGGCGTGAGTTGCTCTGCTGAAATAGCTTATTCTTCATGTCATGCAGCGTTGGCGATTGGATAATGTAGACGTACGAGACGTCCGTTAATATCCTGTCCACAAACATCAGACGTAACCGACTATTATAGTTCCCGTGTCTTCTACACCATAAAACCCGTAGTGGGTCCCGTATTTTCCGGCCGAGTACACGCTACAAGCTGCCTCTTTCAAAGTCTTCGTCAAATACGTACTCGGATCATCAGTCATCCGCAGACAGAAACTGCTTTCATCACTGAAGACCACATAACCTCCATTCATCACTCCCACCAATCTCTCGTTGGCATCACTGCAGATGTGCACCTCAGGGACGAGGTAAGTGACAGTTGAGCTAAAAAAATGTCCTGCTTTGAAGAGACGATTGCCGATTGATGCAGATTTTCACATCCAGTTCTTTGTCTCGACTGTCCAGAACTGAATTTCTGCGTGTGTATACCTTCTTCCTGCAGTCATCGCCAACATCGCTGCACTATAAATTCAATGCATTCAGACAATAGGACCACACTGGTCCATCTTCCAGGCATTCTCCACCACTCCAGGAGTACTGAACAGTACGGGGACGCGTTGTCAGTGCGTCAATATGTTTATTACTCACGTTGTCATCTCTTGAGTGATAAGAGAATTTTCATGCTTCATATTGTGTTTTCCAACATTAACCTCTTCTGGTTGTTGTGTTTTCAGTTTTCGGTAGTACACACGCAAAATGAAAAATTACATAGTACATAGAAATGCGTACACTTCTTGTAGTTTGCTACATTTTTTTTTTTCCAAAAAATATAAAACACCTTAATGCTATTGAATCAATGTATTCGTTGTTACGTTGTAGTTCCAGCTTTCGCATTTTGATCCTGTAAAAAATAGTTGCTTCACATAGCTCAAAACTAAAGTATTTTGATTGATTGAAAAAATATGTAGCGAGTATTTAGGTAATAAATAATAATAAATAATTTGTGTTTACCAAAATATGTATTTTTTACGCCTTAATTACGTTTAGCTATTTTGAAAGATGTATATATATTTGTATACCTTTTTTTTCCCTATTAGATAACATATATTGGACAGATCCGAAGTTTAGTGCCATAGAAGTTGCGCGTTTGAATGGTTCCAATCGATATGTTGTTGTAAGCGGAAATATGGACAAACCTATGGCCATTGCTGTTGATCCAGTTGCTGGCTTTCTGTTTTGGAGCGATTGGGGTAAAGAGCCTCGCATTGAACGTGCACGATTAGATGGTTCAGATCGACTTGTTATTGTTAATGAAAGCATTCACCATATTAACGATCTCGCAGTTGATCTTGAGGTATGTTATTAATGATTCTTTACCTTACGTATTTAGTGTTTTGTGAAGTAACAGTTAAAAAGTACTAGATTTGCAGAAAATTAAGTATATATGCATTGTACAAGGATCCATCATGTAGGGAGATAGTTCAGTTAAAAACACACCTGTCTTACGGAGATCAAAATTAGTTTTCTCTCAACTGATTACTTGTCCTCTTCTTTTAGTGCTCGCGCATAGCTTTGGTACGCCTAGCTCAAAGTATACCTAAAACTATTAAAGTTTCACTTAAAGGAACAAACTAATTGTTTGGAAATAATATAGTACTACTAGTTCGGGAAAAGTCTTGCGAAGAGATGAATTTATTGTACAGTTATTTATGATTATTGTTTTGGATGTGTGAAAATCTATGTATATTTAGAGTTGACATTTTAAGGTGACGCTAATGAGAACAAACTCTAGATTATGTTTACAATAAGTTGTAGATGAAATTAAACGCAACTTGGTTCAAAGACTATTGTCTTGTCACCGTAGACGCTAAATGCTTTCAGTATTGTAGTCTTCAATATCAAATAACTATGAGTAGATTATGTTCGTTTTATACGTTCTATGTTCCTAGGTGAAAGAAAGAAAACAAAAAAATATAAGTTATATAACTAGGGTAATATACGTTGGATTCAACAATTTCAGGATCTTTCTATTGTATTCAACAGGAAATTAACCTTTAACAATCATATCGATCACAGTGTCCGCAAGGCATGAAAGGAAACTGTTCTTATATAGGAAACTCATCACAGTGTAAATATTTTCTGTGTTGTGCCATAGCAACTGTCGAATACTCATCTCCAATATGGGCTATGGCAAATGAAAACTACTGAAGGAATAGATATTCTTCCTTCTCTAACCTTTCCACTTGTTGACATTTTATTCTACCTTTAAATGAAATCTTTTCCTATTTGCCGCACTTATCGACTAGATTTCCATACAGTATAATGAGTGGTATTTTTCACACGAACGATCTTATTAATCTTTCAGTTATGAGTGTACTCAAATCGAATACTAGATTAGTGACATTTTATTTTTACGTCAGAACATCAAGACTATCAATAGAACAGAAATCACTTGTAACTAGACTTCAGTTACTCATCACTAGAGGTGTGCATCGAACGTGTTTTGAGGGCTCGAAATGGGAAGTCAAAGGCTCACGCTCGAAACTTTGGAGAAAAGGCAAAAAGCCACTTCGAGCAACATCGAGCATGAATGAGTTTGGAACGTTCGAACTGTTCGAGCGGATATCTTGCTCGAATTACGTCACCGGGATTACATTCTTGTCTTTAGCTTCCTTTAACTGGTTAAAACAGAATCAGTGCTGCCAGCCAAACAAATAATAATAATGGCTTATTTAACAAAACAATTACAGGCAAAATGAAAAGGCCATGACCTGGTAAAGGCCGTAGGCTACGTACGATTTAACATTTTGACCTACGTATAAGGATTCTGAACATTCAAGGCACACTGGTTCAATTCCCTGGCCAAAATTGTTGAAATTAGAACTCCAAGATGGAGGGCAGCCCCGAATGTCTTAATTGTTAAAAATAATCTGATTTTCGTAAAATTTCATGTATGTGTAGGTGTTTCCCATCTTCGCGACATCCATTTTCTTGACAGCTAGTAGATATCCAAAATGCCCTCCACATTGACATACATCCTTTTGTACGTCTATTGGACGCGAAAAATGTCCAATTTTGGAATATTAATTTCCTGGACATCCAGTGGACGTCCTCTCGTATATAGTATGTCTATTACATAAAATGGACGTACTAGGCTAGGGCATAATATGGACGTCCAGTGGATGTCTTGTGCTGCTAGAATTCATATGTGAACTGAGTGGCCATAGCTTAGTGGTAGAGGGTTGGCTTTAGCATTCGGGAGGTCGTGGGTTCAATCCCACCGGCCAACCATCCTGACTGAGGTTTTTGCAGGGTTTTCTCTGTCACATCAGGCAAATAGCGGGATGGTACGCTCATCTTAGGCTCTGACCGACATCTTCCCACCTCCTTTCCTCTCCCTTATTCCGACCTGAGCCTTGGATGCCTAAAAGCATAAATATAATTCAAATTCAATTCATTTGTGAAGGTTTGAAGGAGCGCTGAGTTCAATAAAAGGCCAGAAATTCGCACTGTCGCTATCTTCGATTTCAAAATTAATCCATTTTAGATGCGGAATTAAAACTCAGCTTCACTTGAAACCCCCACATATGAAATTTCACAAAAATAAGTTGAATATTAACAATTATTACATTTCGCACTGCCACCATTTTGGATTTTTAATTTCAACATTTTTGGCTTCGGAATTGATCTCAGTGTTCCTTGATACCTCCACATGCAAACTTTCACAAAAAACGGTTGATTTTTATCAGTTATGACATTTCGCATTGTCTCCATCTTGGACTTCAAAATCCAACAATTTTAGCCTCCGAATTAAACTCAGCGCCCCTTGAAACCTTCAAATACTAAATTATACGTAACAATTATCACATTTTGCGCTGCTGTCGTCTTAGATTTCAAAATTAAACAATTTTAGCGTTGGAATTGAAATCAGTGCCTTTTGAAACCCCCACATATGACACGAAAATCAGGTGATATTTAACACTTAACACGCAGCGCTCCTTGCCCCCCCCCCCCCCCAATATGAAATTTCACGCAAATTTGTTTTTATCAATTATGACATTTTGCGCTGCCGCCATCTTAAATTTCAAATGCAACATTATTGGCCATGAAATTAAACTCAGGGTCTCTTGAAACCTCCAAATATGAAATTTCACGAAATCAGATTTTGAACAATTATGACATTTTGCGCTGCTGCTATCTTGGATTTCTAATATCAACATTTTTGAGATAAAATAAAATAATAGTTAAGCAAAGCAAATACGTTTTATTTAAAAACTAAAAAAACGTGTAACAGTTTCACTAGCTAACTAACAACTTAGCTTCATCAGACACACTAAATCACATAAACAACACAACCTAAAGTGAGACAGCTATCTGTGGTTCCTGATTGGCCTCCTACCAGCCAATCCCGTACCGACTACACAAAGTGAATTTATAATTAACAACAATCATTGGTTCCCTTTCACCTCCTGTTCCTACTACATCTAAGCATACAATACCAAAATAAGCCTTGTCCTGTAGAAATTAATTTATAAGTGATATAAGAAAATTAAGAAGAAAGATTATACTTTTATTTATTTATTTATTTTTCCATCTTTCTTTTTACTTAACTTTCTAATATATCACTTATAAATTAATTAGAAAGGTTTAATTAAGGGGTGACAAGGCTTATTTCGTATTGTATGCTTAGATATAGTAGGAACAGGAGATGAGAAGGAAACAGTGATTGTTGTTAATTATAAATTCACGTTGTGTAGTCAGTACGGGATTGGTTGGCAGGGGGCCAATCAGGAACCACAGATAGCTGTCTCACTAGAGTTGTGTTGTTTATGTGATTTAGTGTGTCTTACTAAGCCAAGTTGTTAGTTAGGTAGTGAAACTGTACACGTTTTTTAGTTTTAAAATAAAACATATTTGCTCAGCTATTATTTTATTTTATCTTGAGTATATAAAAGCGAAGCTTTGAAATGGAGAACAACATTTTTGACCTCGGAATTTATCTCAGCGCTACTTGAAAGCCCTGCAGTGTGTCTACAAGGGCAAGGAAGTAAAGGATTTTACAACCCAATCAAGGATTTGGCTTTTACTTGTAACGAAAGAGTGATTCACTTTCAGAGAACGTGTTCATTCAGTTTGTTTCATTGTAATGTGAGACCTGGAGCCTAGTTTCAGTTGATGATAAAAAATAAATGTAATGGCTGTATTTATTTTTATGAAGCTGTAAAAAAGAGCAACAACAAAAAAACACACACACTCTGTTTCAGCTTTGATACAACTGGCCCACATTGGTAGAGGATTTTTTTTTTTTTTAAATATACCGGGTGTCAAAAAAAATTGTTACCACCCTCGTTATTAAAAGAAACGCTTTGGCGCTAACGGGAGGTCCATAAGTTGAGCCGTTATAGATTTATTTGGGATCAGAGTTCGAAATAAATCATTCCGAAAAACCGTCACCTCCATGTGTAATCCCTCATTTAAAAAAAAAAAAAAAAGGCGAAAATAGCATAACACACTAAAAATCGTGGTTGAGTGATTGTGTAGTGTATGGTTGTCCTTGGATTTTTGTGTACATGGTTTAACGTATGGACTTCCCGTTAATGCCAAAGCGTTTCTTTTTTAAGTATCCTTTCCAACAATATGCTACATTTTAAAGTTGCTTCCATCCCCCGCCCCCCTCATAGGAGCAACTTCCGCAACCACTTAAAATGAAAAGAGGCAACCTCCACAATCACTTTTTTTTTTATTATTATATATTTCTTGTTTTAAAAAATCTATAAGGTTGAATGTTTTTGATCGGTGCAATCCATGTCATATGCTCAAGGAGGGTCAATTATTTTTTTGGGGGAAATTTCGAGGATAAGTCCAGAATTTCAATTTTCAAAGGTTCTGGGTATAAAATCAGATGATTTTTTAACAACTATGACATCGTACTTCCACCATTCTGGATATCAAAATTCAACATTTTTGGTCTCGGAATGATAGTCATCGTTCTTTGGATCCCCCAGGGATGTTAGCATTTCATTACTTATGGAATCACGATAATAGTACATCTTTTGTTTGGTACTTAATTAGTTATCTGTTTTATCAAAGCTTTAAAGCCGAAATTGTACTATGAGCAGAATATTAGCATCACAGCTGGGAACATTGTGTATTGCGTCTTTTACCAAGGTATATAAAGGAGAAACGGAGTGGAAAGGGAGCTTCCAGGACTTTCGAGCGCTCGAATCTAAGAACTAGAATACAAATGTTCGAGCGTATTTTGTTCAGTCGCTTTCTACTCGCTCGAAAAATTATTTTTGTGTTTCGAGCGCATGAAATCCGCTCGCTGCACACACCTCTGCTTATCACACACTATCAAATCATCTAGACTTTTGTCTATGAAAGGTTAACAAATAAGAGTAAATCAGAAGATAAAACTATGGTTTCCATGAGGAAACTAATTTATTTCTATGTAATGAAGGTATTTTATATGTTACTAAAAGCTTTGTTTAAAATTGCCTTATTGTACGGACACAACTATATTTTGCTTTTTCCAGGCTCAGAAACTGTATTGGTGTGATTCAACAAGAGACGCCATTGAAAGGATAAATTATGATGGGAGTGACAGAGAACCTCTTTTAGTTTCTAAGTCTTTCGTAGATAACCCATTCGCATTAACTGTTTATAAGGATCAGATATATTGGATTGACATGTAAGTTTTGTTACCTACGCAAGACATAGGTCTATCTGTACCATATGCTTAATTTTGGTGTGCTTAATCGCCGATCATTTGTTTCACTAAAAGAATTAACTGAGTCATGATAAGCTTACCTTCAACATGATACACTTTCCTCGCTGCCATCAAATCGTCTAACAAAATGATGATTAAAAGCACAAGTATAAATCGGATTCCCATAAGGAGCGAATGGTTTATGAAAGGATCCTTACTCACAAGAAACAACCTGCACTAAATATAGATCATGGCTTGCTAAATAAATCGCGGTTTGAAATAATAAATAAAATGCAATAAAGCAACATCATGTTTTTAAAATTATTTATTTATTTCAACACTTTTTTAAAAATAAATAAACGTACATACACACAACTTCCCACGCATAACCACAAACAAATACAGTTGTTCAACCAAGTCCTTTTGTTTTAGTATCTGGCAACAACATTCCATTTCGCGCCGACCGGGTAGCCGTGCGGTCTAAGGCGTTAGGCCAACGACTCGAAGGTCCCGGCGGGTTCGAGTCTCGGCAAGGTCATGGGTGTTTTTAACTCGAACGTGACGGATAATTGTGTCGGGCCGAAGTCAACAGTTACTAGATTGACCTATATAAAATAAAGTTTACCAAAAGTTTTTTTTTTTTTTTAAATATTCCATTTCGCAATACACTATGGCAGTTTACATCTACCGTGTTTCCGCAGGACCAGATTTTTTAATTTCACGTGCGAGGAACACTGACGGATTCGACGGTTAGACGTACAAGTGAAAACATCTACAGTGAGAACGCTCCGAGACTGCCCCGTTTGGTGTCGACTGCGTGCAGCGAAGTGTAAAATTGCGGCAGACTTTTTAGTGGACAGTGGACATTTACACCATTACATACATTTAACATACATATTTTCAGTTACAAAATTTCTTACAATTACACAGTTCTCTGTTGTTATTTTCTCTGTCTCTCACAATGGATCATGAGCACGCCGTTCCCCCATATTTTTTTTTTCACCATTTAATAGAGGGGACGAGCCCATGATTGACTTATAATATACCATTTCAGTATTCTTTACTAATTCACTTTTTAATTTATTTATATTTATAACTTCTTCACTTATAATATATTCATTTACATTTTATTTATTCATATATACACGTTTTAACAGGCCATATAGTCTAATAAACTGAGGCCTTTATCCACTCAAAGGAGCGTTTTAGATTAGAACACTGACGAAGACCTATTTGTGGACGGCTTTCTTCCGTAAATTTTCTAATCCATCTGTTTTCACCTGAAGAAGTCAATGCATTAGTTAACGAAACTTGTGTTTTTAATCGCCATTTTGTTAGACGATTCAGTGGCAGCAAGGAAAGTGTACCATGTTGAAGGTAAGCTTAGAATTTGGTCCTCGTCGCGTAAACTTACATTAGGTCATGATAGTTTACTCTTTGTGTGTGAAAGTCCTATCGAAAATCGTTGTATATTACAAGAAAAAGTTACTAATCAAAATACATAGCAGAAAATTAGTTTTGCATAGTTTTTAATTCTAGACATCGCCTTCGAAGCACCTATTGCAAGTATTTAACTGATTTCAAATAAGGAAAAGGTTGTCAATTTGATCCTTTTGTACTTTTAAAAAAAAATTTGCGGTACATCTTTTGAATGGATGCATCATTTCATGGGTTAAAATATTCCGTATATTAAAGGCATTCCGTAAATTTTGTAGTCTTCCGTATGGCCAAAGCTTGTTCCGTGAAAGTATTTTTGTCACTCACATCCATGTTTAAGGTCACAAATTGCTGTATGCAGGAGTTGTGATTGTAGGTTGAAATACTGTTAGCTCCTAACAACGTTATACACGATGTGACAATTTGACCTCTAATAGAAGGCAGTACGCTGACCCTATTATTCTCCATTGAACGTAATACAGCCGTCTGACAGGACATGCCGGTAGGGATCTATCATGCCGCGCAGTTTTAGTTTATTGTTCTTGTACATTTTAGTGCATTATTTGATGGCTGTTCACCTTATTTAAAAGAAAAATAATTTTATTAAATCATTTCCCGGTGTGCGAGTAGCTGACAAGGAGATAACACAAATACGTAAGAGAAACTGGATACACGACTATCGCTTACCTGCTCTCCAACTCATGTCCCTCATATAACTATGAAGACGATGTTACTCTTATTTTTCGCTGAAATACAATTACAGTGAAACTTCTCCTAACGAACACCTCTAAATAACGGCCACTTTTCAATTCCCCGGCAGAACATCATTCGGTACAATGGAAAAATTGCTTCTGAATAGCGGACATTCTCAATAACGGACGCGGACACTGGGAATAGTAGAACTTCCAAATAACGGACAGCCAAGAATAAAACTCTCCTCTTTTCTGGAATTTCAAACAATAACGGGCAGGATTTCTAACATTATCGCGCATTGTTGAGTAAGGTATTGTATTTCTTTTGTATTTCGTTTAGTTTTTTTTAAAGTTCATATTGTTTAGTACTTTTTGTGTTTGTGCTTGTGTTAGGCAGTACGTACATATAAACAACAACATGTGTATTTCAATTTCCTTTTACTGTACTTAGAAAACTGCATTAGTGTACATTACGTATGAAAATACAAACAGCAAGATAATGTTGTCCAAACTTGTGTGTACATTGCAGTAATTTTTCTGGTGTTGCATCCTAAGCTTTTTCCGAATAACGGACAGTTTTACGTTCCCCGTTACTGTCCACGATATAGAAGCTTCACTGTACTAGGTATAGTTAAGTTGCCTTGTTCTGAACTAGTAATATATGTAATATGCGCACTAGGAGGTTTTTTTAGAACTTCACGTATTGTGTGACCTCCTAACAATATTGTACTCTTTGTAACATGTGATCCTAATACTTCCTTTTGCAGAACTCACAATGAAGGCAGTATTAAGCAAGCGAATATTAACAATTTGACAAATCATACAGATCTGTTAAAGAATTTAGGTGATTCCTTGAAGGATATCCACGTATTTTCACGGCAGAAACAGATGGGGGCAAATGCTTGTGCTGAAAATAACGGTGGATGCCAAGAATTGTGTTTATTCAATGGAACACATCCTGTTTGCGCATGTGCCCATGGAAGAGTATCAAGTGATGGCCACTCGTGCGAAGGTATGACATTTTCATTAGGATACAAAATCTGACTTAGAGCTCACTCCCAGCAGTTTTTCCCGCCATTTTCGTTTTACATCAATCAAATTTATATGCAGGTAAACAGAAAAATAGCTTTCACGGACTACAGTTAGTTTCATTCTTCTGATGAGTACCATTGGCTTTGCATTAATAATAAGGATAACTTCCAAGGTTGTTTCCAGGTATTTCTTGGACAATATTTTGTCTCAAATGAGTTTGGATACTATTCTGAAGTTACTGTCAACGTCACTGCCAGTCTAGTTGTACTCATTGAAGTACCAAGCGAACTTTACTCCGTGAAAGTTATTTTCTGTTTACTTGCATTCCAATCTGAAAATTGAGGTAAAACGTAAATGGGCGGGAATACCAAGTGAACCTTCAGGTTAATTTTAATATTTGAACTTTTTTATTTATTTATTTTTTTATTTGTGATACTTGAAGAATTAAAATTTTTACTTAATATCAGCACGAAAAAGGCAAATTTTGCTGAAGAAACTACATTTTTGCACTCCACACCCACCCACAGACACTACTGAAGTTGTATTTTTTTATTTATGTATTCGAAGGAACCGGGCTGAGCAATAATTATTTTTATCTAAACCGCGATAAAGAGCTTATGTTTCTATTTGAGTATTATAAAGAATAACAGTTGTTTCTTCATTTTTATTTCTGTAAAACTATTAACTTGGAAGGAAACCTTTTATACCTCAAAAATAATCCCTCAAGCTTAGTTTACTTTCTTAAGAATTAAGCAGTTCTCTTAAGGTTTTCTACATTAAATGAACAATATTTGAAGCTTAAATGGACTATAGCAGCGTTCTGCAAACTATTTTCTATTGCGGACCAGCTTTATTAGTTGGTAGGTTCAACGGACCACCCTGCGCCCACATTTTACGGAACGCTGGACTTCACCAATGCATTGTTTTGAGATGTCATAAGAACAGATGATACAGAGATCTTAAACAAAACGCTAGCACTAAAGGGCGGATCAAAATATGAACTCAGTAGTTTGACTTTTGAAATACGTTATGCCAGATAGGAAGAATGATGATAATTATAATACACGGAGCGGCCGTAGCTCAGTTGGTAGAACGTTGACCTCGCATTCGGAAGGTTTTGGGTTTGTGCCTAGCAGCAGACTTTCCTTACTAAGGTTTTTCTAGGTTTTTCCCAGTCTCATGAGGCTAATATCGAGATCCTGAAAGAAGAGATCTACTATAGAGAATAGATCTTTTAATGAATAATAGGAAAATAACTAGTCAAAAGGAGTGAATGAAGAAGAATATAGCTGGTCAAAAGGAATAATAAGTTGAGGGACAGCAATAGAAAAAGTTCGAATTTAGAAAATTTTAAATCATAATTCTGCTTTAATGTCCTCAATATACTATTAACATGTGTTTTTGTGAAAGATAATAAGTCTCGCTACGTTTAATATTATGTAATTTTAATACTTATTACGAGATCATACTGGTAAAAATTCCATGTTTTATAAAAATTAAAACTTTTCTACTAGTTCTGTAATGTGTTTTACTAATAATATCTTAAAATTCTCTCTCTCTCTTCAGACTACGACGCCTTCCTTATGTACTCACGAGTAATCAGGATTGATAGCATTCATATGTTTGATGAAAATAACCCAAATGCACCGTTCCCAAGCATTAAGTCGAAAGAATATATGAGGAATGCAATTGGATTGTCATTTGACTACAAACACCGTCAAATATTTTATTCAGACATTCAACGAGGTAGTATAAACAGTGTGAACTTCAACGGAAGCAATCATAAAGTTCTTGTTGAGAGTAAGTACGATTATAAGTTCTTTTACTCTATTATATTTATTGTCTTGAAATTGTATAATTTCCCTTTTTTTTTTGTGACCATGTCTTTTGCGATACATCCCACCTTTTTATGTATGTATTTTCAGTCACGTACCATTTTTTCTATCTTATATTCTTAATTATTTGAAATATAATTATTTATCTAGGTTCATTTCGCTAAGATAAAACAAAACTATATGTAAGACCTGAATCATAGAACGATGAATGAAGAATTAACAAGTTTTATTAAAATAAGAGTATAGTAAAAAGTAGAGAACTTTTAGTATTATATTTGCTTATAGAACTGTACTTATTTTACTGTAGATGATGTATTTCATTATAACCCTTTATGCTAAAAGAGGGTATCATGTTTCTGTAACAGTCAGTATTCACGATTACAAATCGAATGTCTTTTCTAGAGCAAGGTTCAGTGGAGGGTCTGGCATACGATTCTCCAAACGAAGTGCTTTACTGGACGTGCAACAACGATGCTACAATAAATAGGATAAATCTTGCAGTAAATGAACCGTACACTGAAAAGATTCTGCAACTGGGACAGAACGACAAACCTAGAGGTATTGCTGTGGACAGTTGTAACATGTAAGTTCAAGAAAACATATTTGTATTAATTGGTAGCATAAGTAACACGTACTTAGTGTTATCAATCTCATCACATGTAGAAAATATCTCATTTATTGGCTTTCTTATATATAAAAAAAAAATGAGCTCACTAACTTCCCACGATAAAAATTATGCGATTAATATATGAAGAAATAAAAATGAAAACAGACTACTTCCACGAGAAACTTGGAAGTTTCGTATGTGAGTAGTGTTTCCGGTTTTCTTCCGTTATATGATTTTATGTTGCTTTTTCGACAGTTCCTTTTCCTATATATGATTTTTTTTTTTTTTAATAAACAAATATAACCAAACTTTTAAATATTTTTGTTTTAATCCATAGCTAGACCATTGGTTGAATTTTGAGCCTTACACGTAAGATTTCTTTGACGTGTTTGTAATTAGTTTTTAGTAAGCTGGAAATTATGCGTTCAATATGTGTCCATAGTGCAGCGATACTCTAGGGTGCTAATACAAAGTTTAAGTGTACTTCACTTGAAAAACCAATATTTTTCCTCCTGAAGAAAACCAGTAGTTTATTTGTTCAGATCTTTTATAGTGGGTTTGAACCTACGAAAATTTAAACAAACAAGCAACTCATACTGTGGGGAAACAATATGTTCTGTTGCAATCTCGTGCGCGATGGAATTGTGAATGCCTGTTCTGTTATTAGATATTGTTGATCATCATCTTCGGTTCTATCTTGAGGAATTTTCCCCCCATATTTTCTGAATTTATTCTTTACTTGCTGTTGGGCTGCTTGAAACTGATTCAATTATATATGTATTTAGTATTGATCACTAATAGTAAGCCGGAGAAAATTTATTGTGGTAAAAGTAACCTAGCACATTCTTCCTATATATTTGAGGCATCTGACCTTTTTTTTTTTTTCCTTATTAACAGTTCCGAACAATACACGCAAAAATCAGATTTTTTTCGCGATTTCTTTGTTACCTGAGTGTCAAACTAAATAATCCACCTTCATTTAGGAGATCTTTTTACTGTGATATCCCATACAGAAACACAAGTGGGTTTAAAATATAAAATAGGGAAGCTAAAAAAAAATACGTGATTTAAATACCTTTTGTATATTGTTTCTTTATTTATATGTGTATTATATGATTTTCTTTTGGAGTATCTAACACTTTTCCATTTGCAGGAGAATGTATTGGACAAACTGGAACTCTCATCACCCCTCTATACAGAGATCGTACTTCAGTGGGTACGATATGCAATCTATTGTTACAACGGATATTCGAATGCCCAACGCTTTAACACTGGATCATAAGGCACAGAAATTGTTTTGGAGCGATGCAAGACTTGACAAGATCGAGCGGTGTGAATACGATGGCTCAAACAGAGTGGTACGTGGTGGTAGAATCGTTGTCTTCCTTTGATCTCATCTAAATTTATCTTGTGTGATTTGAACTCAGCCAATATTCGTTAGTATCTTTAGAAATTGTGATAAAGTAATTCGCATGTTTTAGTTGTTTTACTTGGAGTGAAATCCAATTTCAGTTTTCATTTATGGACTGATCAGGCAGCTACAACTTAAGATCATTAGATATCTCAGGGATTACGTCCCTCGTCTGTCCCTTTGTCGGGAAATAGATGGGAAAGAGAGCAACCAAGGACTTTGCACAGGTTCTATCCCAGCATTCACGTGGAGAAGCTGTGGAAAACTTTAGAAAACTTCAGCCAGGATAGTCACTTGCGACGCTTGAACCAATACCAGTACCAATCCGAAGCCGGGGACCACGAGGACTGGGTCTCTTAGAATGAACCTCTGAAATCCGGTAAAAGTCAGAAAATTTAATTGGTCAGGGAATTTCCTAAAATCAGAGAAAAACGGAATTATAGTAGGATTTCTCCGTGCTCTACACAATTAGTAGAATGATGTGCCTGCCTGTATAGCGGACTACGTTCACATTACGAGGATCAATATTACTTTTCTTGAACAGATGAAACTATTAAGAAAGTGACGACGAGTGACAGTGTAAGACTTAGTGAACAGTTATCATAAGACTTCTGCGGAAGGTAAAATTAGGCTTATTTTTCATTTTATTCCGTAAATAAATGTATCGACAGTCTTTAAAAAAAAATGGTTTTGGTCTGTAAAATCGGAGAAAATGAGGGAATATTTTTTGTTACTGCTTGCTGGATACTCAGAACGAAGTTTCGTAATCCAAAGGGATAGGGAAGTTTTACAAAAGAATTATGCAGGATTTTTTTTCCTTATAGCGTGCGTTTGAACAGTATTTTCTTTCCTCCTCTATTTTTGAACTGCGCGTTAGTATACTATTACTGTTTTGGAGAATGTGAAATAAAAGGATCCGTATCTTTTGAAATTAATTCAACATACTTGTGGGCTTTAGCCATCTGAGGATCGAACCGGGATAGGGTTAGGGAGAGAATGTTGGAAATTAGTCGGCCAGTACGTAATTAGTTGTTACTATCCTGGCATTTACCTGATGTGACTGAGGAAAGAAAGCCTCAGTGAGGATGGGCGGCCATTGGGATCTTTCACAGAACCTTTCGATTCCTAAGCCAACGCACTACCAACTGAGCTACGGTTGCTCTGTGTTGAATCATTTTCTTACATGTGCATTTAGGCTGTGTTATAGAATAATACTAATTTTATATTGATATAATAATAAATTCTTGAAATTTAGAAATATTGCAGTATGGTTAAAACGTTCTCGTTGTAAAATATTTTAGATTCCCATGTACTTCTTTTACTACTTCTTTCGGTTAGTATTAACTGAGTATAATACTGCTTACCTTGTATTAATGTGGTTTCTATGAAGATATTTGCTAAAATCACCATCGAAGCAAGCCCAATAATTTGTAACAGTTGAATATCGTATAGTATTCTTTAGTTACAATGTACTAATGTTTGTTTTACAAAACATAACGTCTTGAAGGTGTATTGTTTACCAATTTAGGTTGTATTCGTGAAACGTTTAATACTAGAAATCATGGAAATCTATTCTTGTTTCAGTGGATGTTTCGAGCTGAATATGGACGTCGGGTTTGACGTATACTGGAAACTTATCTTCTATGTTGGAAGTTTTTCTGATTAACACACCTTTTATGCAAAGACGTTTTACAAGCGACTTCAGAGCAGCACAAACAGCGCGTTCTGTAAAATAATGGAAGCAAAAGTATGCGTTTAATGCAAATGTGGCCCGATTTTCTGTTGTTGCGTTCTGGAAGTCAGCCGGTCGTGTTCTACAGTACGCGAGAAACTAAACAATGGTCATGTTGAAAAATTTTGAGGTTGTTTTTTTCTCTCCAGAGTGTTGCCAGACGTTCTTAGGCCAGTTGCCCAGACGTTTCCCTATATCGTGTAGAAAACGCACTGGTAACACCACCCATATACTTTTATTTTCCAGTTACTTCTGTGTGGTATGTGCAATGGGCGAAAACTGTTACCAGTGTCAGATTCCAGTTGCTCAGAGGTTTCCCTCCGAATAGTTATCGGGAATGTCCCTCTGGTAGTGATTATATTGTGTGAAGAAGCAATGGGGAGTTTCGACACAAAACGAAATGCTCCATCCATATCTTTACTGGAGTTGATAGGATGTGCAGCCCATTTACTTATTCGTCGTTTTCGAGTATTCCGATATAAAGAATACAGTATACACGGATACATCTTCTTCACTTCTCGCATACATGAAAGGCACTGGCAACACTGCCCATCGACACGTTTTTCTACCTTTCCCCCATCTATTTCCGCGACATGTCGTAAGTGAATAAGAAGGCACTAATAATAAAATGTAGGCTCGTAGCCTAGTTTCATGTTGTGCGGCACTAAATGTCATTCATAAATGCAGTTTAGAGTCGATGTTCAGTATACAATGTATTTATGTTTGTCTTCCGCTATTAGACAGAATGTTAGTAGACACATCTTCGAGGACCAAAATGTCTCCGACTACATGAATTCTGGTTAATAGCTTTGTGTATTAGAATTTTGAGGCTGGACTGTCTTTTAGATACTCTTCAGACAGTTGAGTATCTAACTTTACTTTATACAACTAAACCTAACTTTAAAACTATTGCAGTTTTTTAAACATGAAAAAAACTATCTGTAATATTGAAAGAGTACGAAATAAAATTTTCCATTCACCTGAATGTTACTGACGAAGTTAAGAGGTAAAAAATCAGAAAAATACAGTACAGAACTTAGCAGTTATTTACAAAGTACAAATTATATCATATTTAATACTTACTTATAACGTGGCAGTTGTTCAGTTGGCTAATGTCGAAGATATTCTGTATGTAGCTCAATTCTCTTTTCTTTTCTATTTTATTCTTTCTCATGTTTTAAATAATACTTATCACCGAAGTAAAGTTTTCCTTGTGTATACATTTTGTTTTCTCTTCTGCTAAAGAGATAATAAGTATTATCTTGTTCTATATCAAGTATCTCACCAATGTTTCTTATGTGCACCCATGGTAACAGTCACTGGAATTATACTTTGAAACCTTAACCATTCATCTCCCATCAAATTCACCTGATTCACCTGCCTGCAACATATAATCCTCCCAGATGTTGACTCCAGGTTTGAATTCTTGACTCGCAGGTGACGTTAACATTGACAAACTCTGTTATAATAGTTCCACCTGCATCTAATCAAACTTCGTAAAGCAACCCTCCTTTCAAAGGATTTCCCGTGTTCTACTGATCTTCGGAAAAAGTGGTTCGTTTCGCAAATCCTGATGAAACTAAATTTTGTTTTCGAAAGCTTGGCGAATCGTCAGTGGCACCCAGGTATATCCCAATTTTCTTTCGCTACTACTACTAAAAAAAATTAACCTAGTCTATTCTTGGAACTACCTCATCGACATTGGAATTTTCTGTTCTTCACATATTCAGTAATAGCTTCTACACACCATTAACTTAAAGAATTTCTTCACCAGAGCAATTTTAAACAACCTCCTTCCATTTCCCCTGAAGGTGGTCCAAATTGCAGTTTTCTGTGGTTAAGGGATTACCAATTTGTGAATGGTGTATTGATTGATTCATAATTGATCTTTTGTTTGATGATTATACTCTTTAATTAGTAGTAAACAGGACAGTTAATTAACTACAAGGATATCTTTCGACAGAAGCCAAAGTTGAACAATAATTATATTGTCTATTTAGCTGCTTTTTTTTTTTTTATGTTGGAAACTTAACTTTTCAGTAAAGTTTCGTCTGCTTGCTGCTCACTTCTATGGGCAGATAGAAAGAAACAGAAATGGAGGAAGGTCTAAAGATAATATCAGTGTGTTACTAAATAACTTAGTTTTGCTTGTGATCCTTTACAAATACTGTAAAGAAAACATTTATTTTCATTTCTAAAGCATACATATTCAATTTTCACTTATTTTAATTATGTTCAAAATTTGTTTTTAATAGGTTCTTATTAAAGTTACCCCTCAACACCCTTTTGACATCGCCGTTTATGGAGATTATATTTTCTGGACGGACTGGGTGTTACATGCAGTACTTCGTGCAAGCAAATACACTGGAGAGGATGTTGTGTGGCTAAGGAAAGAAGTACCTCGGCCGATGGGCATCATAGCAGTTGCGAACGATACGGACGATTGTAAGTTTATATTCTTGCTTTTAGTAATGCAAATCTTGGAATGTTTAGTATTATAGTTTAGAAGTACTAGTTTGAAGATAAACAAATTAGGATTTAAGCATTCACGCCTACTTAAAAAAGAGTTTAAATCAGTTTCAGCTGCAGGCCTTTTTTCTTTTGGAATTGCACTTCAAACACGAAATAGTAATTATTTAATTTAGTGTGTGAAAATGTGTTCTATTTTAACTCGTGCATTATAAATTATGTCGAGACTGAGGAAGAATAACGAAACCATTTTGTATGAATCTGAGTGTACACGAAATATAGTTAAAGGTATAGTTTAGAATGAATGTTTTAATGCAATAGCGTAATTTTCATAGATCTGAAGATAATATGCATATACAAAGAATATTTTTTGACCTTGTTTGAAACAATTTGTTTATTTGCAGGTGCTTCTAATCCATGCCTTGCTTTGAATGGTGGTTGTGAAGACATATGTCAATTAGATGCAACTGCCAGCGTGGTATGTAGTTGCAAAGTTGGTCGTCAGCTCATGCCTGATGGTTACCGCTGCACAAGTAAAAGCGACACTTGTGATGCGTCAATGTTCCAGTGTAGCGCTGGTGGATGCATTCCGTTCCAGTTGACGTGTGACGGCGTGGCACAATGTGAAGATCAGTCTGACGAAGATGCAAGATATTGTGGTAAGTGTAAGAAGGCAAGCATAACTTATTGCAAATTTCAGATTGTTTCAACTTAATGGGGAGAATATGATTAAATAAAGTATGGTCTAGTTTTCTTTCACTCACTTTCGTTAAAATAGTCGTTAATAATTTAGAGTTAAAAGTACACTCAGTAATTTTTGCATTATTGGAGTCAGAATTGGAGATTAAAAAGAAAACCTCAATAACATTTTCTGCTATTAATTGCAACATTGAAAATAAAGTGGTGAAGGGTTAATAGTTTAAATCCAACCTTCTCATATCAAGAGATACCACATACTTCATTACCGTTCATTTGAAAGAATGCTCAAGTTCCAAGTACGTAGACGCAAAATCAGGATATTGCTATGCTACAGATACCAACACTTACAAGAATTTTTTTTATCTAGAATGTACTGTCTCCGGAAGTGAATTGAAAAGAAAGAAAGAAAGAAAGAAGCTGCTTCTAGGTACTCATCTGTAAATGTCTTACGCTAGACTTAACAATATTTCCAAAGGTTTCGCATATTATTGCAAAGTTTTTTCTCACCATTAGTTGACTGTGGATTCTTCTTATAAAAAAAAAGATTGTTCACAAAATAAAAGCGATAGTTATTAACATGTAATACCTTTCTTATGTATATAAAATTTCTTGTGAATGTAAACCGATGTACATGGATAAGATACAAAGGAGTACGTAATTGATGCAAAATCTAATAAGCAATATCCGGGGTTTTGAAACTAGAATCCTAAAAGTCGCGAACAAAATCTGAAGCTAATTCTCATATTGAAAGGAAGGGTTAGAAAAGTTGAAAATAATTGTTAAACTGGACGAGGATTTAAAGTGTAATTCTTCCATAAAAGGTTCATCTTCTTACCCAATTTTTACACCTACGCAAAATAGAAATCGAAAAGCTACTATTTGTTGATTGTTCTCTTCATTGTGAAATTTCATTGACTGATAAAGAAAATTGTTTATTGTTTCTAAATAAGAATCTCTCTCTTTTAAAGTGACCGGTATTGAAGGACAGAACACACAGACGTATCTATTTAATTCACTAACGCATACATTATATGCAGACCTAATATCCAGTCTACTAACCTGGAAAACCTTGAAAACCTGGAATTTTATTTTGGACCTGAATAAAAAAAAAAGAAAAAAAACTGGAATTCGAGCAGAAACTTGGATTTTTTTTGAAGTTATTATTTTTAACTTAAATTTGCAGTTTATTAATTTCACACTCTAAACATTTAGAATAAACTTTATTGAATTTGTAAATTCAAGGTCACAGAATTAGGTACTCAAAGCAATTATTTTTCGTAAGAAGCTCTCAGGGACTCTCAGGCTTTTTGTGAGTACAGGTGTAGTGACCCCGAGGGTACCCTAGCGGATGTCAGCTATACTTCTTTCTGATTGATGCTCTTTTTTCTCCTCATTTCAGCTTCTCTTATCCTCTGTAATCTTAAGTTTTCCATTTCTGTTTCAGCAATAAGAAAATGTATTCCTGGCTTCTTCCATTGTGATAATAATAGATGTATATTAGAAAGTAAAAGATGTGACCAAGTTAAAGACTGCGGTGATGGAAGTGATGAAACCAATTGCACCTGCGGGAAAGATCGATTCCGATGTTCGGATGGCTTTTGTGTTCTGGCAGAATTTCGATGTGATAACGATCCAGATTGTGGTGACGCAAGCGATGAAATTGGTTGTCGTAAGTACAATTTATATAGTATTTATTTATACTTTGATAGTCCGTAAAGTTAAAATTCAGATTGAAGTATGTGTTAGAAAAAAATAAGAATATATTATACACACTTTATAAATACATTATATATAGTGGAAAATTATGATTCTTCGGACATAAAGTCACATGTGCTCAATGAATAAATTGTCAGGATGGAATAATGTAGTTTTTATAGTGTTTCCTTAGTACAGACTTACTGGAAATCTCATTACTAGAACGCTTTGCGACTGAAGTCGAAAATAGTTTAAAGGTTATATATTCAGAATTTTTGTAAGCTAAAGGAAACAATAAATTCTAAGTAATAAGGTAATTTATTTTGTCAGTCACTCTTCATGTCGTTATATTTTTTAAAGGCTGAATTGTATGGAGAACACTTCCACTTTTTTTTTCATTAATCATTGTAAGTAACTATTCCGAAAAATTTATGACATCTCGATACTGGGGTTTCCACTACTAGAAAAATAAGAAGGAATAGAAAAATGGTTGAGTAGAAAAATAAGAAGGAAACGTTTTAATTAATTTAGGCAGGGTCGGGTCATGTTTGCGTACATTCGTTTCTTCAGGCGAATGGTATTTAGACGGTATCCGGGATGGTATTTAGACTAAGGACTGTTTCTTCTCCTACAGACAAGAGTAAAGGCAGAATTAGATAGACTGTAGTGTTAGATGCTGTTAAACTAAAACATGTAAAGTCTCGAAATTTCCAACCGCAGTATAGAAGAAGGGCTGTTATTACCTATTAATTCTTCTGTTAATTACCACTGTAAAAGAGGAAAATATTTCTTGACAATAATTATCATGTGGCTGAGAAATTAATTCAAAGAGCGATAACTTCATTAAACTGGCAGAATTAATGCTGAACTAAACTTGGTATAATTTTCCAACGGCCATTTGTGCGAGAGGCTAAATTTTTTGTATATCTACTTACTTGTCTGGTATCTTCCGGAAAAAAAATGTAACTATTATTACAATGACAACGTTTCCAGTTTTAACTAAAGTGTTTGTCTGATCGAGTGAACACTATAAGACATATCATTTGTAAATATAAAATAAAATAATTTAGAAAGAAATGGTTCTACGAAAAAGTATTCCACGTGAAAATAACTCCGGTAAGCAGTTTTAAGATTGTGTTCCAAGTTTGAAAATGTAATTTTATTGTTTTAAGTACTGTACAATTAACATTGTATTATAATTTTAAGATTATTATTTACGATATTTGTTATTTAAATTCGTTTCAGCTCCTCGTAACTGTTCCTCTACGGACCTTGTACACCTACCAGCAGCATCCTTAATTAATTGCAAGAATACCACATCTTGCATTCATCCTGAGTGGTTTTGCGATGGCACAAATGACTGTTGGGATAACAGTGATGAAGAGAACTGCGATGCTACTACAAGTGCAAGTAAGTGGATGAACATATTTCATTGCACAAAATGATCATAGTATATATATTTTTTTATTATTGTTGTTGTTATCAAAAATAAATAAAACTATATTTATTGTAATGGAACAAGATTTGTTAGTCCATTTATGCAGTAAATAGAACCTGAAGAAAAAATGTTTGACATAATTTGTTTGACCACGTACAGGTTATTGAGCTATGATTGCACCATTTAATAGGTAAAATGTGGAGAGAGAGAGAGAGAGCGAGCGAGAGAGAGAGAGAGGGGGGGGGG
>JAGDQP010022025.1:1717-30971 GCA_022664845.1 Lepisma saccharinum
TTTAAAGCACTTTCCTTCATAAGTATGTTATCGTCCAGCCGATAATTCGAAGTTTGTTTTCTTTCAAAAGGAAGCAACATTCAAAGCAGATTCTTCGCTATCGTGAGATATGTTGTTGTATAAATATCCACTAGCGCGGACTCAGGATTGGGGGCAGGGGGAGGGGAGATTTATATTCTGTTTTATCTAATGTAAAGTTAGATCAACTGCCATTTCATCAAGTGGAATTTGACAGTCAAGGAGAGTTATATCCAGTGTTCGATTTGTTATAAATTTTGAAGGGGTCCTACAACTAGTGGTTGCTGGTAAAATTTAATGTACTACATGTTTGGGATGTTTGGGATGATATTCGGATTCAACAACCAGAGATAAATTCCTCTGGTGCCGGGGACAATCTCCGGCATCCCCCTGGTAAATCGAACACTGGCTATAGGTCACACATCCCCCTTGAGTCTGCACATATTTATGCACATTGCACAAAGCAGTAAGTGCTTAAAATTAAAACCGGAAGCTGCCATATCTCGAAAACAGCGATATCAACATGCTGCTTACACCAATAAATTACAGAATGCCATTGAAACTATTTTGACCCCATCTCTGTTGCTGTTTCAGTTTTTGAGTTATGGACAGTGAGAAGTTTTTGTAAAATTTTCCCACACTTAATTTTCTGAAACGAATGCATGATTTAAAAATCTTTTAGCATCGTGAGATAACTATTAACATATGTAATACATTTCAGTGTTCACTAAACGGGTAGTGCTTAAAATTAAAACCGGAAGTACTCATATCTAAGAAACCGGAAGTAATATCAATAAGCAGTTTTCACCAGTATAATCTAGAGTGTCTAAGCATTAAATGTGTGATTTGCCCCATGACTCTATTGCTTAGTTTCCAAGCTATAGCCAAGTAAGTCTACTCGGGTCACTGGGTCTGGTTGAGTCACGAGTCACCGCGTCACTAGTCACGAAATCAGTGACTCGTGCCATCACTGCGCTAAAAAATACACCTGGTTGCTATGGTAATAACAACTGATGATCCCAATTGGTTACGGAGATTCTGATATTACCAAAGAATCCCCGGTTGCTAAGGAGGAAAACATTCTGTCCCTAGGAAAGCACCCGGTAGGTAAGGAAAAAGACTGGTTGCTAAGGACAACACCCGGTTCCTACTGTAATAACAATTGTTCATTTTATTTTGAATTAGGTTTTATATACTTAGTTGCAAACCTTATTTTGTCCACTTAAAAGCATGTAAAAAGTGTTTTTACTTCCGGTATCTCCGTTACTTAAAGTACGAATTTCTAATACCAAGGTAGTTGGTCCTATGGTAGTAAGTAATACTTGTGCCAGGTTTGGTGGAAGTCGGTCCAGCTGTTTAGGAGATGTGTCATATATAGTAACAGAAAATTTAGGGGGGCTGAGCCTTCCCCCTAACCACTCCTTGGGTGCTAGCCTGTTGAACAATACTTTCTTTGAATTAACGTCCTATGTCAGCAGCTGGGCTATAACGGACAGGACCTACAGTTTAAAGTTACCTCCGAAGTCTGAACCACTGCGTTCAAAGAGTGCCTCCCCCGGGAATCGAACCCAGGACCACGCGCACCAAAGGCGTGCTAGCCACTTCACTAAGGGGATACACTGTTACACAATACGAAGTAATTTATATGTATACCATAAGTCGTTGGATAAATGTAGAATATCGCATGTTCAACTTATTATGTAGCCTATCTATTATGTGCTATGTGCAAATACTACTACTACTACTACTACTAATAATAATAATGCCATAACAATGCTTCTAAAACAGAATGTTCGTTCCTGCGAGCCGTATGAACTTATGTCAATGAAATATTGACATAAGTTTATACACGCGAAGCAATCACGCCTACAATCACGCGAAGCAAAGACGAAACCGCTTGCTTTGAGGCTACGTAGGAGCTCTGTTGGTATCACCTTATCAATGTGTTACGGTAGACTGTCGGTTCTGCCGGTGACGAATTCGCGTGGGAGACCGGGTCATCAGGTATGGCCAAGACACCTAGTCTGGTTGGGTCCCTCCGGGTCTGGATGGGTCACCGGGTCACTCCAGGTCACCGGGTCTGACCGGGTCACCGGGTCTGCCGGGTCACCGGTCACGAAATCAGTGACCCGTGCCATCACTGGAAGGAACCATCCTAGCATCTGCATGGTGTGACCAAGGGAAAACAGAGAAAACTTCAGTCAGGATCGACGTTGAACCCGGGTCTATATTTTCTCATTATTTAATTATCTTGTAATGCCATATAACTTTTGATATTCTACAAATAGTCCTATGAACAATGAGCGTGACAGGTGTTTATTGAATAGCACATTTTAGTGACATTTCGCTTCAGTTGGGTTTTGTATTATACATATACAGTCAGCGAAAACAATTCTTGAGCCTTGGCAATATTTCGTTTTGAATAACTTTTAAATAGATCAACCTATTTATGTTCTGTTTCGTGTAATTTACAGAAATTTATGTTCTCTTTAGGTTAGGGGAAACGTTACTCAAATCAGTTCATCCGTTTAATTACCTGTCCAAAGACTTCGCAAATCTCTTTTTACGAAAAGAGAAGAGCTTTTGTCACTAACTGCACATATCACAGGCAATGTATTAAATCAGGCATTCTATATAATGGATGATGATCGTAGGCAAAATATCTGTAACGTGAAAAATCTTTCTATTCTATTTTGGTTAGAATTTTGAATTGTGATTTGTTTATTGATGGGTTTTAAACAACTTTGGCACAGGAAGGAATAGGGTAAAAATGGATGTGTTAAGGAATCGGCCCTTGCTTTACTGAAAAGACCACTCTAGAATTTGCCTGGTGTGACCAAGGAATAAGGCGAAATCAATCAAAAGGAATAATATAAGCTATCCCTTTCAGAAGATAATCTGTATATGCAACCGCACTGTTGCAATGCAGGCAGATAATTACTTCATAATAAAATAAAAAGTAATCAAACAAGCCACATAATAGTTAAAAAAAGCATAGCGTCACCGTATAAATCAAACGAACGTTCAAAAAGAAAATACCATACCGTCATTTTTTTACAAAAGATAATGCTAAGCTATTGGAAAGTACCTACCAGTTTTAGATTTAGTCATAGTTGTTCCCAAAGTTTCAGACCATGAGGAACCCAATGATGTATGGCTCATCTCTGTCTGTTTTGTAGTTACTGAGATTTAAGAAAAACGTATAGGCCAAAGACTGTATATTTCCGTATTCACTTGCGTTTACATGGGGACGCTAAGAACTACACAAGCAGTATCGTCGCGGACTTTGGATCAGCATTGGGTAGGTACGAGAGTTCGACACTGGGGAGGCATATAGGTTTGAGTCCTGCTGCCGTCCATACAGATTGAGTATTTCCGGGCTTCACTCAGTTTCAGGAGACCAATGCCGATATAATACGTTACAATCAATTGCATTTGAAAGGAATTTGCAAAGAAAAACTTTGTTAATTTCTGCTTTATTTCAAGATATCGTTGTTTTTTTTCTGTTGATCGCCACAACATTGCAAATAATTCGGTTTGCTGGGAATGGCATTTCAAATTGGAAAATATGGCATGCTTATGTAGTTCGAATGTCAAAACAAACACAAACCCTCTCTGTCTCTGTTTCTTTGTTTCTTCCTGGTGGATAAATACTCTATAATGATACTCTGCATTCATATTTAAATCAGGATTTAGTATGTTGTCAAGTTTCTAAATGTAGTAAGTCTACATAAAATGCACTAAAAGTTTGTTTTCTATATGTGAGACACATTTAATGTACGAAAATATATTCTAACATTGCCTATTTCTAACATATGATGAATGAAAATTAGTGTTAAAAGCACTTAAAATATTAGTGCAAAATAATTCTGTCCTTTAAGGGGGGACGCCACAGTGTATCTCCTATGCTAGGCCACTGCGATTGATTACAATACAACAAGTGAAATTGACGAGGACTTGTATTATTCCGTTTGATTCAATTCGCCTTATCTCTCAGTCGCAACAGGCAATTGCTGGAGTGGTACTTACAAAATAGTTCTGGCCGACTACCTTCCAACATTCTTTTCACCACCCTATTCTGGCCTGAACCTAAGATGACTACCTGCCATAAATAAAATTCACTTATACCATTTCATTGGATGTTTCTTCAAGAGACTCTTTTAACTTAAATTTGGTCATTTATTTGATGTCTTTCCTGTAATTGATAAAACATGATGCATTACATGACTATTATAGAGACATAAATGTTCATTTTTTTCTTTATCCTTAGAAAATCTTCAACGATGTGGAAGACTAAGCGATTGTTGAGGAAAAGCTATTGCATTATTTTTAGGTTAAGAATCACTTTTCTCATATGTGGCATCGCGCCTAAAAGTGGAAGACAATTCCTTGAAAGGGGTGCTTACTCAAAGCCAGCTACCAGCACCTAGCCCGTGGTCCAGGGGGTAACGTCTCTGACTGCGAAGAGGCAATGGGTAGGTACGTGGGTTCGAACTCCGCTGGCGACCATCGTGACAGATTTTCCAGGGGTTTCCTCAGTTTCACCAGACAAATGACGGCATAGTAACTTAAGAATGGCCCTGGCCGATACCTTCCTTATCATTGCCCTTATCCTATTCTGACCTGAGCCAAAGTTGCCTGAACGCCACAAAATAACTCAAATTCCAGTGACTGGATTTACTAAACCACGGGAGCTGACGAGATGCTAGTTTTCAAATTCCCAAAAACTAATGTGTACATTTTATTTCTGATAATATAATTTGTGCGTACCCGTGTTTCTTCCTCTTTCTTCTTGCGCTACTTTTCTTCTTTACATATTCCGATAGATTATACGCTCCCACAACCACCAGGGTTTCGAAAAACTAAAAAAAAAAAAAGCGTTAAACCGGACTTTTATTACTTTTACCCCTCGCACCTCTATTATTTAAGGATTGATTAGCAGAAACCTGTTTAATATTATTATGCTGATGTTACTTTTAATCTTGTAGTAGATTTAGTAGTTTTTAATTTCCCCTCGGGCTTGTTTTTACTACTCAAATTAAACAAGTTAGCGCTGTGATTCAATTAACAATCGCGATGGCTCCGGTCCCTTGATAGCATCTGAAACACAAAATATGTGTCATTTTGTCATAGGTTGGCAACAACGAAAACTCGGGTTCTTAGGGCCACAGTGTCGTTACAATTGTCCCCAATAATATTAATGCCAAGTTGGTGCTGTTATGTCGAAGTGTATAGAAAGAATAAAAAAATGAAAAAGTGGCAACACTGATATCTGGAGAACAACGTCGGACCCGGAATACCTTTGCGACCTTGCACAGTGACAAACGAAGTCAATTCTTAGTTTGGGGTACATCGATGGACGCGTGTGGAATTGTATAGCTTTGTCACCCCCGTTACTCCCCTGGGGCTGTGAAACCAAAAAATTAGAAACCCGCTTCTAATGAATTGACGAGACTTTTCTAATGACACCTTAACTAAGTCCCTACGTCTTCTAGTTCCTGAGATATAGGAGTATAAGTTTTACCCGAATCCCCCGTTTCACTCTATAGGGTGTCTAATAAAAAGTAGGAGAGCAAATCCTAATGAACTGACGAGGGCTATCCAGTGACATGTCAAGCAAGTCCCTAAGTCTTCTAGTTCCAGATATAAGAGTGAGTTGTACCCCAATCCCCCGTTTCACCCTATAGGGGGTGACTGATACAAAAAGTAAGATAGCCATTCCTAATGAATTAACGAGAGTTTCCAAATGACACTTCAACCAAGTTCCTACGTCTTCTGGTTCCTGAGATATAATTTCTTGCAACAGACAGACAGACAGGAGCGGGATATAAAGTACCTTATTTTAGTGTTTGCTATCAAGGGACCTAAAACTGTCACCCCAAATTGTTCTTTACTTCTATTTTGAAGCTCGCTGAGCCCAAATCTTTTTCCTTTTTTCTACCCCTACAGTGTTTTTTAATTAGAGGGGGTTCGTCAAACCCAAAACTTCACGGAGGACCACCATTATTTGAGGTTGAAAACTCCCGGGAACTCTGATATTAAAACTGGTTTTAGTTTCTCCATATCATTTATACCGTATTGGCCCGAATATAAGCCGCGTTTATTTTTCAAATTTCGTAGATAAAAATTTAAGGTGCCTCTTATTTGCGCTGCCGACCTGGTGCGCTGCTCAGTAAGATGGTTATGTTAGTGTTGGATGCCTTTAAAGGTCACATCACACCTGAGGTAAAGATGAAAATTACTGCATTGAAGACAGACCTAGTCGTCATACCTGGAGGTATGACATCTAAACTGCAGATGCTAGATATCGTCGTGAACAAGCCTTTTAAAAACCATCTCCGGAAACGGTATTCGGATTGGCTTCTAGAAGGGGGTCATGCATTCACTCCATCTGGGAAGATCAAGAAGCCACCTGTCAGCCTTATGTGTGAGTGGATTCTCTCTTCATGGCACACAATGTCACCAGACTCTATCATCAAAAAGATTCAAGAAATGCTGCGTGTCTAATGATCTGGATGGCAGTGAGGACGACGTACTTTGGGTGGAGAATGATGGTAACAGTAGTGGCAGTGATGAAACAAATACCGGTACCGGTAGTAGTGAAGTTAGCAGTGACACTGGAGAAGACTCTGATTAGTAGTACCGGTATTTTTTGTGATTTACCCACAATATACAGTAACTGAAGAAAAATGTGTTCAAGAGTGACCCTATAGTGTAAACAGAAAAATGTGTTTAAGAGTGACCCTATAGTGTAAACAGTTTTGTAACTGGGTAATGTGACAGGTAAATTTCTCTGCACTGAATTTTTCTTTTTTTCTCCTTCCCCCCCTAAAATTAAGGATGCGGCTTATACCCGGTTGCGGATTAGATTCAGGCCAATACGGTACTTTTAGAGTCATTACAATTTATTTTTTGATTGCGAGGGGTTCTTGCACTAAACCCATAAGAATACACAGAGCTACTTAAGACGGTCTTCTACTTCTCTCAGCGCTAGACAGTTTACTGTTGGAGCTTATGGACAGAAAATGGATACCGAATATCTTCCTTTTTTAGGGAACTGGATATCTTTAATAGAAAAGAAAAGTTTTGGAGCATTCCTCAGAAGTTTATGCACGGGTTGAAATACTTAGAACGTACATTTGTTTCCTAGTTTTTCAGAAATAAATTATTAAAAAATAAATAATATTATTTTTTTTCTCCAAATTACAATATGTCTAACTTTGCAACCACTTACGCTAGAAAGACCAACTTTTTTTTGTTTTATTTCTTGTGAAGAAACGATTCTAATAATTTTAATTGCAATCATATCTGATACACCAATAAAAAATAGTATTTTTACATAGCTATTCCAGTCCACCTGTCAAAGGTTTGATGAGGATAAGCCAGCCGCGCCCTGAAGTCCACCTGTCTTCCCTTTTAGTCCGAGTGAAAAAAAGAAGGGAGGGGAGTACACACATCCCCTCTTTATTCAGCTTCTACAACAGGTGCCTACGCGAATGTAAACATGCTGTTTTAGAAAACAGCACATACCTGAAAAATTGTATGTAATGAAGGTGAGATATGAGATTTTTGTAACAGTATAGCAACATCATATTTGCAATGGGGTGATATTTGGAAGAGTTGCAAGGTCTATTGTGTGGTTTCCTGAAAAAAAAAAAGCTCTAATTTAGTTTAAAGTTATATGCAAAGTCTCTTTATCTGATTTATATATAAAAATATATCCTAACGTTACTTTTACTCTCACTAACGAACAACTTACTGCCTGTGTTTATCAATATTCATGTGCCTAATATAGGCTGCAGCCGCAACAGATATATCTATAGAGAAGTTCTGCCTTTTTATTCTTGAAAAACTGTGAGCAGAGGAGGCATGTAAACAGAAGTACTATTGCGTGTCACAAGGCCTGAAACCCTGGAATAACCTATAACTTTGACCCTAAAACTGGCAGGTCCTTTCAAATCGCTTTGTATTCTCCATTTGTAGATTTTAGTAACTACAAGTCTGACAGAGATGATTTTTACACCGTTGAATTCATCATGGTCTGCAATGGTGAGGAAAGCTATGAATGTGACTAGAACTGGCAAGTCCTTTCGAATCGCTTAGTACGCGTATTCTCCATTTGTGACCCTACTAGATCTCAGTAGCCACAAGTTCGACAGAGATAAGCCATACACCGTTGGATTAGTCATGGACACCGGTGGGAAAATCTATGAATTTGACTAACTGGCAGGCCCCGGCATTCACTTAGTAAACTCCATTTGTTCCTATGACTTCGAAATTTTCTGGCAGGATATGTTATAAGTCGAATTTATACGGTGGCGCTTTGGTTTTATTTATAATAAAGCTATTACTTAGCTTTTAGATTATTAGGCTAGGAATTGTTAGATTACAATATACCTTTGACTTCAGTGGATGGAAAATACAACTATGTTTAATTGAGTAAAATATTTCACTACTCCTTCCCTACAAGCCAATTGTGCAGAGAAAATGATTGATCTAAATTACATCTGATAGCTACCTGATAGGCAGATAGACAAACATTCTAAATTATATCTTCGAATTCCAAAAAAAATCATCTACCATAACTTTGCCACGGTTATTGTGAGAGAAATTAAACAGGCGTTGGAAAAAGGTAATTACTTTTTTTTAAGAATAAGAGTACATAGCCAGGGAGGAACAAATGGCCCTATTAGCTATACTTAGTAGCTCCCATACATAACAACCCTTTATGCGTTGAAAAAAAAATAAGAAAGTAATGCGACCTCGAAAAAAGAAATTCAATTATTACTGGCCTATTTTTACGACTAGGCTATTGTAAAAGTCTGTATAACTCAGCTCACTTTTAAGTCTATCTTATGTGGACAACGTTACATTAGCCTTAAACACATCCTGTATACGGAGTAGTTCTCAACCTTCATACCAGGGCTTTAATTCGGCTCCTATTGCACATATGGTAGAGCTTTACAATAAAAAAATGTACATATCAAAGTGCATGTGCAGAATCACATGATGATGTTGCTGAAAGCAGTGGCGTCCCGGAAATACATCTACGGGAGGCAATTTCAAAATTTTAAATAGAAACTGGGGTTGATTTTGCTCCCTTTGCAATAAGCGCGACATTTTGAATCACTTTTAGAGGAACAAAAGCTTTTGAGTCTTGGTCCGGGCCAGATCAAAATGAATTTATAATTTCTTCAAAAATTCGGTAAAACATTTTGAATTTAATCAAGAAGTAAGAAAAAATAATGAAAAATAATTGGATTCCATATCCTAACATTAACAAACATAACTGCCACAACACAAGAAAAATTTAGGGGTAGCGTGTCTGCCAAACAAGCGGCATTGGGTATGTCGAGCGTACGAACCCTGCTTCGGCCGGCCATCCTGACTGAGGTTTCCCTTAGTCTCAACAGGCGAATGCCGGGATGGTACCTTCTGTAAGGCTAGGGTCTCTGCCTTTGCAGTAGGGATATCAATCCGCTCGGCTCGAGCGGCGAGTCTAACGCTCGAGTTGAGTCGTCGCTCGAGCTCGACTCACTGTAACCTAGTCGCATCGTGTCTCTCTCTGAGCAACGACTCGAGCAGTTCTAAGTACCGACTCGACTCGACTCGAACAGTTATGAGTACCGACTCGACTCGACTCGAGCAGCTACTGAGCGCCGACTCGACTCGAACACATAGTGAGCGCCGACTCGACTCGATTCGAGCAGTTGTGACCACTGACTCGACTCGACTCGAGTAGGTACTGAGCACTGACTCGACTCGAATCGAGCGAGTCGACATTGAAATAACTAAAAAAAACTTTTTAAAGACATTCTTTTCTTAATAAATTTGTACTAAAAAGGAAAAAAAATGTTTATGCATGACTAAAAAGAAAAGAATGGGGCGCGTCATTTCAAGAATTTATGAAGCGACAGTATATGAGAGCGCGCTCATGCTTTTCTTTTTAGGCATGCATAAACAAAATTATTTTTTCCTTTTTAGTACGAACTGATTAAGAAAAGAATGTCTTTAAAAGTTTTTTATTACTATTTTATGTTAATTTATTTTCACTATTTGTTTTTTCTTTCCTACAAACTTTAGAAATAATGTTGGTAGAAAGCATGATAGTCGATGTGAAGTTAGTTTATTGATCTTCTTGGCAACACAATTTGTTGTTCTAAGTTTTCTCTAATAACTGAACAAGTAGACGACCGAGATAGCTGTGTATAAATTATGAGGTAAGATAACTTTGCATTACTATGACATCGTCCACTGACTCCTTTTCTGACTGTTATGTCAATCCGCTCGACCCAAGCGGCGAGTCTAACGTTCGAGTCGAGTCGTCGCTCGAGCTCGACTCACTGTAACCGAGTCACAGTGTAAGTCTCTCTGAGCAGCGACTCGGCTCGACTCAAGCACATAGTGAGCGCCGACTCGGCTCGACTCGAGCATATAGTGGGCTCCAACTCGACTCGACTCGAGCATATAGTGGGCTCCGACTAGAGCAGCTACTGAGCGCCGACTCGACGACTCGAGCACAAAGTGAGCACCGACTCTACTCGACTCGAGCAGTTGTGACCACTGACTTGACTTGACTCGAGTAGGCACTGAGCGCCGACTCGACACGAGTCGAACAAGTCGTTGACATCCCTACTTTGCACATTCTTGTGCTTCCCCTATCCTGGCCTGAACCTTAGATGCCTAACGTCCATAAATAAATTCTTGAACACAAGAGAAAATGAAGTATTTACTCATTATTTTTTCTTGTCTCTTGCCACTTTTCAATGTTTTAAAAATGTAAATAATAATGTTTTTGATGAATCATGTTTTGATCATTAATCAATTTAATAAGAACGCTAGACTTGTATATTAGAGGTCTGCACGGGCTCGGGTCATAAATTGCCAGAACTTCTCGGATTCTTGTTGGGCCTGGGCTTATTGTGATTATATTTTTCCCAATTGGGCCAGGGCAAGACCTGTATGCCAGGGCCAGGGCAAGAACTATATGCCAGGGCCAGGGCAAGAACTGTATGCAAGGGCCAGTGCAAGAACTGTATGCAAGGGCGAGGGCAAGAACTGTATGCCAGGGCCAGTGCAAGAAATGATATACAATCTGAGGCCTGAGTTTAGTTTAAAGTTAATTGAAAACTCTCTTTATCTGATTTGTATAAAAAATGTCCTAACGTTACTTTTATTCTCACTAACGAACATCACTGTCTGTGTTTATCAATACTCATGTGCCTAATAGCGGTTGTAGCCGCAGCAGATGTACCTATTGCAAAGTACTGCCTTTTTATTCTTGAAAAAACTGTCAATAGAGGAGGCATGTAAACAGAAGAACTATTGCATGTCACACGGCCTGAAACCCTGGAATAACATATAACTTTGACCCTAAAATTGGCAGGCCCTTTCCAGTAGCTTTGTATTCTCCATTTGTGCCCCTCTTAGATTTTAGTAACTACAACTCCGACAGAGATGATTTATACACAGCTGGATTCGTCATGGTCTACAATGGTAAGGAAAACTATGGATGTGACTCTAAAACTAGCAGGTCCTTTTGTTCCTATCACTTTCAGTTTTTTTTAATACGTTATAATTCGAATTAATAAGGGGGCGCTTTCGTTTCGTTTATAATAAAACCATTACTTAATATTTTACGTTATTAGGCTAGGAATTGTTAGGTTACAATCTACCTTTGATTTCAGTGGATGGAAAATACTATTTTTAAGTGAGTAAAATCTTTCACTCTAGCTAATGATTTTTTGTTTGTTTCTCTTCCGAGGAAGTGTTTTAACTACTCCTTCCCTGCAAGACAATTATGCAGAGAAAATGGTTGATCTAAATTACTTCTGATAGCCAGCTGATAGGGAGATAGACAAACATTCTAAATTATGTCATCGAATCCCCCCCCCCAAAAAAAATCATCTATCATAACTTTGCCATGGTTATTAGGAGAGAAATTAAACAGGCGTTGGAAAAATGTAATTAATATTTAGGTACTTTGGGGCGAGAGGGGAAAGACTGCATTACGAAGTCGAGTAACTCTTTGCGGGACCTGCAACCTTATTTCGGGTAATAATTTTTCTGAGTGAATTTTACTATGTATTAGTTTGTGTAGAAATGATAATAGAGAATTAACTCTTCTATTTTAACTCATTCAGCGCACAAGTACAGAAAATAAAATTATCTAGCGTGGGGTCTTAGGTCGTCCTGTGTGAATTGATGAAGTGCATAATTGGCGTATTATTAGGATTAAAGTGGTGTAGTAGCTAAAGCAACGGATAATAAATCACAACGTTGCAGGTTCGAATCCATCCACAAATACGTGGAAAATTTTTCGATTATAAATGAAGACGAGAGAGTAAAACATGTCATTGAATAAAGGCATAATGTAATCAAGGTCCAGTTTTTTTCTAAAACAACTGTAAAAATATGCATAATTCGGTTTACTAAAATAGTAAATTTCCTCAGTATATAACTTGGTACTATTTTGAGTGCATACAACTGAAAAATAAGTTGGGCTAACATTGGGCCAGATATACATTGGAATTACCATATAGTTTGCTCTACGTTGAACTTCGCTTTTAAGGCCAACGTTATCGCTAACGATAAGGATAGCGGCCAACGACCAAATAGAACAGTACTGAAAAACGTTAAAACGTACAATCAGATTTTCAATGGTCCAACAAGAATTTGCTACTTGAGGTACACACGATTTTGTATTATATTTGTTGCTACTAATACAATTTGCAATATAATTACTAAATGAAAATTTCTATATTACTATTGAGTTGATCCTTTATAATGCGGCCCTGGCTCTCTTCCTGATAAGTAAATTTGTCCAGCTGCCAAAAAAGATTGGAGACCTCTGGAGTAGACTATAACGTTTTTTCCGAATGATGATGGAATTAGCCGTTTGGGAAGATTGATCGTTAGTATTCACAGTGCAATGTAAATATTATACTTGTTAATAAATGCTCTGGGATAAATAGCTACTACTGAACTATGATATATGCATCAAACGCATGTTTGCTGTAAGATTAAAAATTATATTTTACAGCTGTAAGTAATGTTTTTGTTACAGTACTACACAAATCTGCTTTATGTGATAAATAGTGCAAGAAATACAGAAGAGGTATAGAATGAGTGAAGACAATACACGGTCAG
Organism: Lepisma saccharinum; assembly: GCA_022664845.1. NCBI lineage: Eukaryota > Metazoa > Arthropoda > Insecta > Zygentoma > Lepismatidae > Lepisma > Lepisma saccharinum. Next base: position 14,885 of record JAGDQP010022025.1, read on the forward strand.
GAAAGTCGAAATAATATATTGCATTATGCTAGAATAATAACTTCCATGGGGAAGCAAAAGCTGGGGGGGGAGGCAATCCTTCTCCACTCACCACCTTCACCTTCTTAGCATGGAACCATTGAGGAAGAACACAAACTCTACAGAATTAGCAATTTTTCGCAGGAATCACAGAAACCGGTCGAAAACGTGTTTCATTCAAGCGGTATACACATATTCAGGCATTCGCTTCTCCAACTTCCCACCCCTTCCACTGTCAGGCCTAGACTAGGGCGTGGCTTACCCTCATCAAACCTTTTAGAGGTGGACTAGAATAGCTATATAAAAGTACTATTTTTTTATTGGTATATCGGATATGTTTGCAAATAAAATTATTAAAATCGTTTGTTCACAAGGAATAAAACGAAAAAAAAGTTGTTCTTTCTAGAGTAATTGGTTGCAAAGTTAGTAATATTGTAATTTAGAGAAAACAAAATAATTTTATTTATTTTTTAATAATTTATTTTTGAAAAACTAGGAAACAAATGTAAGTTCTAAGTAGTTCAACCCGTTCATAAACTTCTGAAGAATGCTCCAAAACTTTTCTTTTCTATTAAAGATATCCAGTTCCTTAGAAAATGAAGATATTCGGTATCCATTTTCTGTCCATAAGCTAAAACAGTAAATTTTCTAGCGCTGAGAGAAGTAGAAGACCCCGTTAAGATGGCTTCATGACCTTAATTTCTGCACTGTTGCTTCGTAACTTGGTTCCTATCTTCTTTCGTCCTTTCCGAATGGAACGCCAAGGTCAAGTTTGCTCTTTTATAACCCAACCCTCTTTTCGTGATCCAAATAAGAGCCCCTCACTGTTTTCAATAGGTATGTGCAAAACACACACACACATATAGACACTGTGAGTTCTGTACGTTGTGAGGAACAAGACAGCAAGAACTGGTGGGAGAAAAGAGCGCATGCGCAGTTAAGTGTGTTAGACAAGACGCGTCAGGTTTGCCAACGTCTATGTGGATTTCATTAAAGGCATTGAATGAGTGAAAAAACTATACACCTATATACGATTAGCGAGCGTTCAGTTCGGGAACGTTCAGGAACTTAAACTATACATTTCGTACGCACTTTTCTATCAAACGGAAGTCCGGATCCAATTTTACAAGTGAAGTTTTTTGAGGTACTTGGACGTTGTAGAGTACGAATAACACGGCTTGTAAATTAAGACCCGAATTCGGATCTCAAAAACACCGGGGTTCTATATTGACGGCAAACAGTAAATGTAAGTGAGTCGCAATGATAGTGGGATGTATATATATAAATTTGATTTGAACAACTTTATTATGTATAGTTAAAGATGATTTTAAATTTTAAATATTCGATTGACAACTTGGCTGCATTTTCAGAGAATTTCTTATGTTAATTGTAAAGGACACTAGAAGCGCTCAGAACCAGGAAAAGTTGGGCTAAATTCAGGTCACGCACACGGGTGAAAGCTGCCTAGACAATAGACAGAGAGTGGAGAGTCGGCCAAGCGCGGAGGGAGGTAGAGATGCTATTTCCTTGTCTCTTTGTGCTTTACAAACTACGAGAAGACACTGCCTGACTGGAGAGATTAAGCAAAATGTGCAGTAGTGGACTTTTACCACCATTAGTCTTTAGTTTAGTGACCGGAGGTATATAAACTCTATGGATTTTCAGCTTAATATGACATTTCTAATATATTCACCGACTTGTTCAGATGGTGGGAGAGTGCTGCTGGGAGTCATTATTTCTAAGTCTTGAGAAACGAATTTAACTTTGAATTTCTGCTGCGTTTTTCTGTTCCTTGGAACTGGCAATTTTCGGATACAGTTTTAACTTTAATATTATGCTGCGTGGGACTTGTAATTTTCTGAAAACTTTCTACGGATTTCGATTAATTTTGAATGATTTTTTATTGCAGTGGTCTGCCATACGTCTTTAAGTGGAAATCCGTAACATTGATATCCGATTACGTTGCGACGGTATTGGAACAATGTGAAAGATTTCAACTTAAAATTTGTTTGATTTGAATCTCATAAAGCAAGGATGGAAATTTGTGGCAAGCTAGTTACATAGACACAGGAGGTTAAACGCCAAATACCTTAAAAAATTGCACTTCCGTGACGTTGCGTCGGTCTGGAAGGGATGTGGACAGGTTATTTTACGTTTAGTATTGGATGGAGACTGCTCCTTAATGCAAATAGGACTCTCCTGTGATCTTGGCTTGAGTTATAGCTTATGAATGATTTTGGTTAACATTAACCGGGTGCGAAGCGAAGCTGATATGATAATGAACAACCAGAAGTCTGTAAAGACCCCTGAATGGTAACGATCCACTATCAGCCTTCAAGTCGCCGAATGTATTCAAAGATATTATACAATATACTTGTATATATATATATTAATGGATTCGTGAGTTTTCTGTTAGAATGATCAAAGCTTTCCTTTACAAGTAATAGAGTCTACTTTCTGCATAATAGAAATTAAGCCTGTCATGAGAGGAACATGCATTTAAAAAGTCACTAACTGGCCGTATAGGATCTGGAATTGAATTGGTTTATTGAAGTATTTTATGGGTGCTAAGTCCGAGGCATATAGTGAGTATTCGCTGTGGCACCATCGGTTTTGAAAAGTTCGTTAGGTTGTTAAAAGCATTTAAGACAATGAGTTCGTTGTGTAATAGAAACAGTAGTGTTTATAGAGTGGCACTCGAACAGAATTGAGACTTATATTTCTATTTAAGGAAGCAATTACATAAGTGGCGAATAAATAAATAATTATAAGAGAGGAAAAACAAAGTTTAATGAAAAAAAAAACATAATCTGTTTTGATACTTGTTTTGACTCGTGGGCGGGAATGTATAAAAACACTGAGAAGCGTCATCTGATACCTGACGGTCTGGTGTAGTAGCTTACGTCGAGGAAAGCCACTCCGGGGGCCCGAGTTCGATCCCCGGCGGAGTAATGTTTTCTTTTTTTTAAATACTGTAAACTAACTTTTTTCTGTTTTTGTACATACAGTACATTATAGGCATTTTCAAATAGTCTAAAAAAGCACTAACGATTGGTTAGGTTTGGATTTTTTTTGGAACCCAGCAATTATGCACTAACAGATCTAGTTGACACTTTATGAAAGTGCTGGTAAAATGTAACACAACTTTATTGCACTACCCTGCATTTCTCCAGCTAATGCTCTGCAAGTCTTCAGCAATTGCTCTGCAAGTCTCGAACATTTTTTTCTGCAAGTCTGCAGCAATTGCTCTTCAAGTCTGCAGCTATTGCTCTGGAACTTTCCAGCATTTGTTCTGCAAGTCTGCAGTAACTATTCTGTAAACTTGTAGCATTTGCTCTGCAAGTATGCAGTAATTGCTCTGTAGGTCTTCAACAATTGTCTTCAAGTGTGCAGTAATTAATCTGCAACTCTCTAGCAATTCATCTATAATTCAGCAGAAATTCATCAACTACTTAGCAGAAATGCTCTGCAATAATGTAGCAATTGCTATGCCATGTTTTCAGAAATACTTCGCAATAAAGTTTGCTGTACGATACCTTGATTTGATTTCCTATGCGTCTTGAGTAATCTGAAGTAATTAGCAATGTATTACTTATTTATAATAATATTTAGATTAATCCGCGCGTAAGACGTAATATGAAAGTGTTCTGTTTCAGGACAGTAAGATGGTCTCCTTTCAACGTCTGTTGCTTGTAACACTGAGCTGCTGACGCGCCTACTCCTCGCCTGTAATTAACTGTCACTGTTTCTCATAAATGCGAAGATCGCAGGGACATTTTGTTACGGGCGAGGAGTAGCCCGCGTCTGCAGCTCAGATTTACACGCTACAGACGTTTGGAGGGAAAAGAACTTTAAAGTAAGTGTTTGAAAGGAGATAATGACATGACAGAATCAAGTATACTCTCTAAAATGATGGAAAGACTTATAATTGAAAACTATTCTATGGAAAACATGAATATTTTGTTGTTGTTGTTATATGTAATTATATATATGTTTTTTGACATGTTTATTTTAATCACTTGCAAATCTTTATATTATTGAAAACTGTAATTTGCATTGACTTATTATTTTCAGAATAAATAAACAAATGTATATAGAATTTTCAAAAGGTATGCTATTTCAAGGTGGAGGAAGCATTAACACTTTCCAATAGCTTTGTTGCAATTCACAAATGATATCCCAGTTTATTGTAATTGTCCGTCCCCCTAACTGACGTAGTAGCATTGAAACAATATTAGACCCACGGAATGCACTGTTTCTCTTGTTTCAATACATTATGATGGAGATCTCAATGGAAACTTAGAAAAGGAATGAATTTTTTAAGATTAAAAGATTAAGATAAAGCCTTGTTGGGGGCTTGAAAAAAACGTAAAACATTGGTAAATCATTGAATCGTATTTCATTGAAACAGAAGAACAAACCAATAATAGATAGTTATTAATGAGCAACACAGATTCAATAAAAAATATTATCTTTAAAAGCTCCAACAGTAGCAAACATTATAGTTATTTCTTTTCGCTTGGCAAATACACATGTAAGTGAACATACAGTGTGTTAAGACTGTACCGTGAGGAATGGTTGTAGTCCTAGCAGATTCAAATATTATGTTAGATTGAGATCAATTAACCCAAATCTGAAGTCCGTTTCTGTTCGTCTTCTTTCCTTTAGTCTCTAGCGTGCCGTACACAGTGAGTGTGCATAATACAGTAATACCACAAACCAAGACTGTAGCCTTCCTAGAGTAAACACTGCTGAATTTATGAACCTAAATATGAAGTCCTTTATTTATGTCTGTTTTGGTTGAGGCTCTAACTTGAGTTGAGAGAGACGTACGTACAAGGTAAAATTAATGATAATTTTCGGGTGTCTGTTACATAAAAACGCACAACTGATGAAGAAGAACGGTTTGGTTTAAGATAATAAAATGCTAGACCGCTATATCAGCTAATTTAAATAAAATAACAAGTTTAAGTGTGAAGGAAAACGAGACTAATTCTTTGTCAATATGGTTAGCCATGAGACTTGATTCCATGATTATAGATAATCGCGCTTACTCGGGTTCGCTTTAATGGATTTTAAAATATGTAGCAGGCGAAGTTTGTATAAAAAAAAACAACCAGGGATTTTTACCTGTTCTTAAGTGCCAAGATTCCACCCTGTCAAGGAAACCACAAGAATGATATGAGAGATCTGATATTGGTGTGGACGTGGCGGAAGAAGCGGAACAAATAGGTTCTTGATATGCAAAAACATGTCCTGTCAAGTGCTCTCTCTCTCTCTCTCTCTCTCTGCTCTTTCTTCCTCTGTCTCCTTTTTTTTTTTTGACCTTCTGCTCTGCCTATTGGGAAGATCACCAACCACTCAATTCACCCACACATTATGTGCTTCCGAAATCTATTTTTACTTCTCCCAGTTCCAGTGATTGGAAAGTCATGTTACTTGAATCGTTCCAAAATCACAGGAACTGTGATCAAACTATTTTCTCTCGATTGTACACTCATGTGGAATACAATAACGTTATAACATTTTTTTTCTTCTAAAGTATAAGTTTATTTCAAATTCTTAATAAATTATAATGTATGTGCTTTGTTTTGATTAAGATTGACTTACGCATGTGAGAATACGTTGTCTGTCTATAAAAAAAAATAAAAAAATAGAAAAATAAATATTTTGCTGTTGTGTTATGATATTGTGACAGAAGAATCCTGAATTGGTTTTCATACTGTGAAGTGACAGAAAAATAAATTTATATCGATATGAAATGAATCTGAATTGTTACAATATTTGATTTGCTACGACAATTATCTGACTGACTGAACATGAATATGCGGGAAACTTGACAGAGATATACCTTTTAGGCATTTTCACGTCATTCTTTCGGTGCACATTATTGAAAATCAAGACAGCCGGAGTGACTAGATGTCGAACGAAACGCCTCAGCAGTGTATATCAATTGTTCTAAAGCTTTCCCGTTATAGTATATGGTTTAGGTAATATCATAGGGTGAAGTAGGCCTATTTACATAAAATCAATTTACATAAACATTGAACACAGAGACAAGCATATATATATAATTCACAACCATTTTCAATGCACTACTGGATGAGGCATCTCCCGAAGGGAGGAGTTGGTCTACTGTTCCCACGCTGACCAGACGCGTTGGGAGAGGATAGCCCAAGATCTCAGCTGTGATCGCCACTGTTTTTTATTCACAGTAGCTCCCCAATTGCATCACGATGCTGCGTGGGTACTGTTCCAAACCCTCGCGTTTGGCAGATCCGTAAATCGAACCCGAGACCGCACGCTCAACAGTCAGCGACGGTAACCACTAAACCAGTAGGGCGGTCATATGTATAAGACAGATATCACAAGCATATTTAATTTCTGCATTCAAGGAGGATCGTACAACTTGTCTATTGAAGAACACCAAGGATTATGAGTATTATTACAGGTTCAGGTACTTTGGGGAGTCCATTGTGCGGAGTGGTTCGAAGACCACATTGCGAAACACCATAGATTTTGTGCTTGAATGAATTTTATTTATGGCCTTTAGGCATCTAAATCTCAGGCCGGGATAGGGGAGGGGTAATGATATAGTAAGTTGTCGGCCAGAGCCCAAGGTAAAGATACCATCCTGGTATTTGTTTGGTGTGACAGGAAATACCATAGAAAAACCTGTCAGAATGATCGACCGCCGGGATTGAATCCACGACCTCCCGAATGCTAAGCAAACGCTGTACCAATGAGTCACGGTCGCTCGGCAAATTTCGTCCTTGTTAGCTCGATGATTAAAATGTTGACAAGAATTTAACAAATAAACAAGTAAACAAAGGCCCTACCTGTGTATGCTGGTCTTAAAATATTGGCAAGGAAGAAAAATGTAATGCTGAAGAATCAAGCTTTCTTCCGTTATTGTGAGCATCGACTGCAGTTTTCGAAACATATGTGACGAACAAGGAGGTAATTGAACTTGTCACATAGATGAAGCCAAAGCTATTTAAGTTGTGCTAATTTACACACTCGAGCATAAAATAATCCTCAAGCAAAAAAGAAACAAAAGTTGAAAAAAAAACCGTATCTTTAATGATTCATTTTAACAGTTTTTCGAGAATACAGAGGTTAAACAAAACATCTGGCAATACGTCAGAAATTATTAAGACATCAAAGATGACACATCTTCAGCAAGAATTTGTTGAAATTTTAACGAAGTAGGTCAGACAATATTGTTACACTAACTGAGTATCCGAATTCATATGATTGTGTCCAACTTACTTGAATCATCAGCCTATTCATATACAGGGACCTCAAAAGCACCAGAAAAAAAATGGCACACGTCTTATTCATAACTAGGGTAGAACACGTGTAGAAATTAGAAACACGTTACCAGTGAGATATAAACTGTATCGAACGTAAACGGCAAAACAGATTTAGTTATGTTAAACCTAAAATTTGGTAGCTAGAAAACCATTGGTTTTGTCCGTCTCCGCCTTCCAAATTGTTATGCGAACTCACCAATAGTAGCCACCAGACCGTGATGGATGCGGCAGTTGTTTTCTACTAAGACAACTTTCTCCTCGAATTTTCGCTCATTTAATGATCACTGTTTTCTTGCTCTTACGCAATACAATTCAAGGTGCTTGCTCAGTTGGTAAAGCGTTGCCTTGGCATTTGGATAATTCTTTGTTTGATCCGGCCATCCTTACTGACGACTTTCCAAGTCTTTCTCGATTCACCCAGTTATATGGTCTACATGGTACCTTAAACCTAGAACTGGACGGCATCATTCCCACAATCTTTCCCCCACTCTATTGCGGCATGAGCCAAAGATTCCTAAAACATAAATACATTTCAAATCCAAGCTAATGAGCATAGTTGTTCTTAGTGTTAAAAAAATAGGAACAGATGGATTGTTGAAAATGGCTGGTTAAGTCTAATTCCACAGATTGACCATTAATTTATTCATTTGAAGAGGAAAATCAAACTTTCCCTGACATTTTGAACTTAACGTGATACGTATGCGCCTGGTACTTATAGACTAAAAAAAATTTTTAGAAAAGAAACTGTTAGTAATAGTACCTTTGCTGTTCAAGACTGATACCAATGTACGAATTTTACATGGCTTAGCTCTTCGGAAACTGACGAATTACAATTTTATTAGTAACCTTTGGTCATCTTTGGATCAGGCAAGGATAAGATAGGGTAGATGCTGTAGTAGGCATCACCCAGAGCATTAATTAAGGTACAAGTTTGGCATTAGGCTGATAAAACTGAGAAAAACCCTGTAACATCTCAGTCGGGATGGTCGCCCGTGGGGTTTAAAGCCTACGTATTGCCGCTTAGAGGCTGATCAGTTTGAGCTGAAGCACTGCAAAGTACAATATTTTACTGTAGTTATTTACTCTAGAAATGAGCTAAAATAAACAATATGATAACGCAATATATAAATCTGGTTCTGTCAAACGTCATGTGTATAACTTGAGGGTTGCGAAGATAAGTTTTATTTGTTAATTTAGTTACATTACACAGGACGAACTTCTACAAGCCGAAATGATTTTTTTTCTATGCAGACTTCGACATCACTGCAGACCTAATTCATGATATCGATAATACAGGGTATTCATATACTGTGATTGGAGTTTCCAAAATCATTCAATGTTGCCAACTCAACATAAAATATTTATTTTTAAATAAGACTATGTCAAATTTTCACATAATTGAAGCGGATGCAAACAGTCACATATATTTTATTATTTTTACCATGAAATGCTGTAACATTGGGAGATATAAGTAAACAAATTTCGATTAAAAATAATTTCATGTTGAGTTGGCATGCCTCTTGACATTGCAATAGAAGGCTATAATTGTCCCGTGCTGTTTATATGGCTGGAAAATTTCACGTTAAATACTCAAACGAATTTGAAGATGTTTGGGAATTTGTGTAACAAATACTGTTGTCTATGTGCGTGAAGAAGCTCAGAAGTTTTTCCGGCTGTCACGTGTGTCCTTATCCTTGGCTGCTAACAATTTGCACACACAAATGAGGCCGCAAGTTCATTCGGGTGCCATATGTGTCCTTCTTGCATATGCCGCTAACAATTTACAAGCTTGGAAGAAGCATGGTTCATCCGGTTGCTACGTTTGTCCTTGCTCTCGTTCGTTAACAATTTGTATATGAATCAAATGATCTCTTAAGATCAGGCATTTTTCTTTGTGCAACCAGATAGCCAATTTTAGAATGTCCGCTGGTTAGGATTGACATTCAACAGTAAGCAATCGCCATGGTATTTGTTTACGTAATATTCTGGCATTCTCCAATTGAAACTGCGAAATATCAAATTGAGAATGTCTGCAGTATAACTTGAACCTCGTACTTGCCTTTTTCGGTTTGATACCATTAAAAATTCCTTGGTCGTAGACACTCGACTACGGGGATGGTTAGTTGTACAGGAAAACTACAGCTTTAGAGGTACACTATTTGAGGCCAGAGTCCCTCGTTAAGTATATTGTTTAGTATGTCTTTTGGACTAGAAATGGGATTGCTGAGGTCTTATGTGGGTAGCTTAACCAAAAAGTAGCCAGCACTGCCAACTCCTACATAATTGGAAATGGTCTTCAAATACTAATCAGTTATGTGATGTGATCTATTCAACGACACGGCTCTGATGCAAGGTTTTAAGAGCAGTCTTGCTCTAGTAATAACCTGCTACCTTTATTTAGTTACATTATAGTAGCAGGTTGATGAAAACAACAGATTTCTTCCAAGGTAGTTAAAAGTATCTAAGATAAATTTCCTTTACTTATACATATGTTTCTTTCTACACAAGTATAGTTCTTATTCCGGTTCGAAATGTAGAACCAGTTCCGGAGCATTGGCGAAGAACAGGAATCATTTACCTTTTATGATTTTTCGAATCCAAGAATATTCATTAAAAGCGAGGCTCTTGGTGGAGATTCAGAAGTGCGTGAAATTATTTACGAGGATAGAAATGGGAAAGCGCAGTACCCTTCAAAATCAGCAAATACGAACCACGTTGCCCTACCCTCTTGTTCTTCCATTATCAACCATTCCTTACGTCATCTGTTGGTTCTCTTAAGGAAGACCAGAGAGCAAAGAATAAGCAAAATAATATATTTGACTTACGTTAGATGTTGAACGACGCAGTTGGAATTTATACGTTCTTCCATATATGTAGAGCACCTCAACAAATGCCTTCTGGGCATCAGTGCCGGATCTAGAATTGTTCCTATGGGGGGCAAAGTAAAATTTTGCCGCCCTTTTCATTAACTTTAAAAGCTGATACTCCAACTTAATGTTTGTTAATTTTACAGACTATCCTACCTTTTCAAGACACATAAAATTATGTTTTTAATCAAATTATTCTCTCGACACCTCAATAATAAAAAATAATATAATAACGGGCGAGATTGAAGTATTCTATATCTGTAGTTCTAAAATTGGAAGGGACACCTTATTTGAAATTTTAACCCACGAGTCTATCCTCGTAATGAATGCTCCAACAAGTGAAATAATGTCGAGGTTAAACAATTAAGTTGCAATTACAAATAAAGTGCCACTTGTACTGTGAAAACTAAAGGAATAGAATAGTTCAATCTCGCCTAATAACGTTTATTGTTTAATTAGAGTTACACGAAAGCTATTACAAAATATGGTATTGAAAACTCACTAAGTACAGAAGCTTATTGCCCTCCTAAAAGTTAAGAGATACAATATATATAAAGTCAAATTAGATAATATAAAATAAAATAATAATAAACAGACAGACCAAAGTATTAATTTAGTAATTGTTCATATGTTAACCTAAAGGTTTGTTCTTTGGGGGGACTTTGAAGGTCACAAGTTTAATTAAGGTCTTATTGTTAGGTACTTAAGTTAGAATTAGGCATGATCGACATATCTTTGATTATCTACAGAAGGTTGTTGAATGCTCTCCTCGGAGATTTAGTTACTTCTTTTAGATCGGTGGATGCATCGCTTTTACCAGTAGCAATCCGCTAGATTTAGGGACTTTTCCCAAATAGGCAGTCCTGGCTTCGATGGAAGGAAAGAAGAATGTGATGGTCTGGATCGTTGGGGCGAGGGGAGGGGATGGATTTGTAATTCATTGTTTTTATAGCCGAACAACACGACCGGCCGACGCGACGACCACAACATTGACTCGTATCACGTAGTGTACTTTTGTTATCTTCTCTGTAGCCTGTCGTCGCTATTACTAACTCCAGTAAGGCAGTAGATCTGCCTATCTACTTGAAATTTAGAGATGATGGTAGGTTGTATTGAATAACATAAAAACGTTTTAAATGACCGGTATTGAAATTTTGAACACGTTTAGGTAAATTTCAATTTAATAGGCGAGTTTACTTCCTTTTTAGGAGCTTTCATTTTTTATATCTAGCTGTTTGCCGCCCACTAAACGTGTCGCCCAGGGCGCTTGCCCCTTTTTGCTCCCCCTTAGATCCGGCACTGCTGCACATGGAAAACGATTCAACATATTAGTTATTCGGCACGTTATGTAGGTATGGGACCAATCCTGATATATCCCTAAACTTCACCTAACATAAAAGCCTATTGGATGCCGGGACACTACCTGATTCTAACCTGTAAGCTTTGGTAACGAGTTTAAGCTGCTGTGGGACCTAACTTGAGAGTTGTTGCGAGGGAGACAAACACGACGGTGATGGTTCCCTTAGCCAAGAGTGTCAATTACCGTGGGAGGTTTGTTTAAAAGCCTTCTACAAATGTTTACCAACTGGGAGATTCTTGATAATAGAATCTCCGTCAAGCCACCAGGTGGTAGATTATTGGTAATACAATCTTCGCTAAACTCGTGTGAGATAGTCTGCAATGCCTCAACTAAATAGTCCACCAGGTGGGAGATTGTTGGCAATACAATCTTGATCAAGTTTGTGGAAGGATACGAATTCCTCTACCGAATACTTAGTAAACGAAACATTCAGTTTCAGGATTCCCAAAACAAGGCAAATTCTTCCTTCAGAACATTATTCTAAACATTGATCTAAAGTTACAACATCTGCTGTCATTAACAAGTGACAATAATTTAGGAATTCGTGCAAGACATATTTCTCATACACACACATATTGCATACATGACTTTTCATATAACTACACATCTATTGCGGGATAATAGTTTCTTCTGTTGTTTTCACCCGGCCCCAGCCTATTCACTACCCACCTATTTGATTCATTGCTAAATTATAAACGCTTCTCCAATCGGTAGGCTAGTCGTTCTTCTGGTTCAGGGTGTCACTAAATTTTCTTCCCGTTACACTGTGTTTGGTTATTGCCTTAATTTGAATTTATTTTAAGGCCATTAACGTATCAGGCTCACTCCGGGCTAGCGTGGGAGAGCATGTTGGAAGGTAGTCGACCCAGGGACTAGTGTGTAGGTACCATGTCTGATGTGATCGAGGAAATACACTGGAGGTTGCTTTCTAACTCCTTTCAATCAAAGGGAAAAAATTAAATACTTCCTAGTACGGATATAATGCAATCTCACTGTCAAATATCCAAGATAACCATCTAAACATTCTTTATTTAAAAACTATCTAAAGAACTGACCACTACCTGGTCGAGAAGGACTAAAAAATGAACTAATCGAAATAGATGTAACTTCAGATATAGAATGACCCTCATAACCTCCATCGAACACATCATGAAAAACAGTGGTCGAATGAAACCTAGGTGTACTTTACCTTAATATCTAACGTATTTACCAGAATCTAACCGGGAATAACTAAAAAGCAAACTAATCGAAATAAACCAAACTTCACACATACAGTGATCGTTACCAACTCCACCAATCAGATTAAAATGAAGTGGTAGAACTAAACCTAAAAATACTCGTATAAACATTTAAGTGGTCGATGAAAAGCTAAGGGTAATTTACCTGACTGCTAACTTACTGACAAATATTTGACCGGGAATAACTGAATAATATATTAATGGAAAAGACACCAAACTTCACACATACAATGGTCATCACTTACACCATCGATCGCATAAAGTTGAAATTGGTCGATGAAGTGCTAAGTGTACTTTAGCTGATCCATCTTTTTACTGACTAGAACTTGATGAACTCTCACAGAGAAACCGTTGATTACAAAATATTTCAAAGTTTTTAATTAATTAGGTCTTTTGAACGGCACCTCCGAAATCAACTACCCACAAAAAGAAATAATAGTGAAATAAAAGATAGATATATGGACCTACATATATGAATTAAATATGACTCATGCCAGGATAAGGTAGGAGAAAGTATGGGGCCAGGGCTTTAGTTGATGGTATCATTCCGTTATTTGCCTGTTGTTACTGAGGAAAATCTGGAAGAAAGTTGGTTGGCCGATGGTATCGAACCTAGGACCTCTTGAACGCGAAACCAACGCTCTACGACAAGTGCTCGAAATGGGACGGTAGTTGCCGGTATGATATACTGATTATTCTATTTATTTTTATGCCGGTACTTCTTGACTAAAATATTAACGGTATAAATGTATAGAAAATATCAAATACCGGTAATATTACAAGATGTTTAAAAATGAAATAGTAAAGAACGATTTTGTCATACACTTGATAGAAATAGTTTTCTACGAGCTATTGCATCGCGTTCTAAATTTGAAATTATTCTAAATTTGGCTACGGATACTGGAGATCACACCTCTACAACGCCTTGTAGTTAAGAACATGGATGACTCCGAGAAGTATGAAGTAAAATATTTTAGTGTTGTTCACGTTATTCGCAGACAATGTATACATTTTATAGTTGCATGAAAATTTTTATGAATACAAATTATCTCTGAGTGGTATCTTCATCAGAAAAAGTATTTTGGTGCTTCAGTACTAGGGCGCTCACCTGTGGTGCCCAGCTCATGCCATCTGGACTTCCCGTGCCATGCCATGTGGTAGATAAACACTATCAGCCATATTCAGAAACGTTTTTTGGAGTTACTAATGCTTTACTAACGTGTGACTACCAATGTTAAAATATTGTTAATCTCTCGTTAGTACAGCGCTAGTTACTTCAAGAAAACGTTTCTGAATACGGTTGCTTATGCGCGGTTTCCTCGGGATTCTCCCGTTTCCTCCCACTTTCTTCATAACCCCAATTCTCCTATCATCATCCATTCGGTCTGAGCCAAAGTTGCCTAAAAATCATAATAAAATTCAATTCATAAGATTTATATCAAATTTTTCGCTAAACAGAACGAATTGGGGCTGTTCCTTAAAATATAATTAACTTTTTTTCAATTCAAACAAGCACGACTGCTATGTTTAGTTTGAAACGAAGTGACCTAATTATGAATACACCAGTACTTAAAAGTTCCAACTTGTTTTTCTGAAACTAGTACAGATTAATCGTTGTTCTGTTTGTGGGTGTGTGTTAACATGTTTAAAGGAGGTTAACATGTTTAAACTTTGGTTTCCATATTTAAACGAACAACCACCACGTAAAGTCTATCTTATCCGCTTGCATACCGTAAATCCTTCTTCAAATACTTCGGAATCACACCCAGTTCCTGTGGTTTACTGAGTAAAGGATTTTGCATCATCACTAAGGAGACACGTAGGTTCAAACCCTGTTACCGACAATACTGACTGGGGTTTTTGAGAGTTTCACCGGGCAAAAGCCGGGATGATACCTACACAAAGACCCTTGGACGTTTCTTTATTCTTCCCATCAGAAAGTGGTGTCGACTGGGTCACCACGACTTTCATGTTTTAGGCGAATATGGCTTAAAGATAAGATTTATTTTATCCCATTCCATACACAAGGAACAAATGGAGTAACTCTAAAATATCTGAACATCATTTGCCTTTACACAAACGACGCAATGTTAGAAGAAACTGTAATAATCGGTGGATATCGAAGAAATATTAAGACTTCTCTTTCATCGGTTCTTGTACCAAGCTTCTAATTATCGTTTCGAAATAGTGTATGGTTAATTTCAAAGCTTCTAGACCAGGGGGTCTTCAATTATTTTCTCATGGGTCCAGATTGCTGGTAATCTCGCAATAAAAATACCTCTGCGGTCCAGATAGTTGGTAAAGTATGAATAAGACAAGACAGTAAGACCGAGTGGCCGTAGCTCAGTTAGTATAGTGTTGACTTCGCATTCGGAAGGTCCTGGGTTCTCTATCAATAGTCGACCATCATGACAGGATTTTCCTTAGTCACACCATACAAATTCCGGGATGAAGCCTTAAACTTATGTCCTGGCCAACCCATAATTATTAATGGCCTTCCCGCATCCTTTCGCCTACCTTATCCTGGCCTGAACCATGCATGCCTCAAGACTATAAATAAATTGAAAGACGACAACAATACATTACGATTATTGGTCGCTTCGTATAACTGTATGAAATAATTATAAGAAAAGAAAAAGAAAATATAACCAACAATTAGCATGAATTCACATTACACCGCTATGTTTTTTCTTCCATTACAACTAGCGAATTGTGTACCTATAATACATTTCTCTCGTATTACTCTTGAGATGGCATCAAATACGGCGTAAGCAAGCAAAATGCCAAAACGCGATAAGTAAATTCGCATTCAAAATCGTATTAAAACTTAGCGGTAAGGGTAAAAAGGCTGCGGGGTCGGGATCGTAATCTGTCATTTGATGATTCTTTTTCTAGACCACAGACTCAGAAGCGTATAAAACAAATGTTCATTCTCGCCATACGTAAAAAAAAAAAAAGAAGTAATTGGAAAAGACAGAAAAAAATGATTTCCGATAATTTGGTGTCGTTCTGTCAACGCTGCATATTGACACGAACAACACAGTTGCTTACTACGCCCCAAGTTTTTGCCGGTGAGAACATTATTTCATCAAGTTGGCTCTGGAACTGTGGAACGAAATTGTACCGGGTATTAGCTTTGTAGTGTCGTTTTTAATACATTTAAAAAGTAATGTTATTGAAATAAGAATTGAAGCTTTCCTGGCGGCGAATATTATACAGATATTCTCGGGATATCAGCCAGGTGAAGTCCGACGATAGAGCCGACGTTTCAAGAACAGACATTGTTCT
>JAGDQP010022026.1:1246-12903 GCA_022664845.1 Lepisma saccharinum
ACCTAAAAGACAAATAGTACTGAAACATACTATGCATGTAAGTGTTCATCTCTGGAACGTGATTTCTCGATGTTTTTCCACTTCTACCTGCATTTTTTATTTATTTATTTCTCACGTCTTTAAACGACAATGATATACTGCACAAATCGGAACCTAAAGGTTTATATGTTTATAAAAGTTTACTGTTTATAGCACTTCTACGTTAAAAAATTACATGCACCTTTAAATTATCGTGATATTATTATTACGTCATATAAAAACAGACTACGTCATTATCGGTCCTACGCACATTGTTTCCAACCATTTCTATTATAAGGATAGTACAATACACTCTAAATTATCGTATTTTTGCTTCTTGTATCGTACACTCCGCACGAAGATTTTTTATGAAGTATTCCATTATATGCTAATTTCACTCGTAAAAGAAGCATAAATGATTTATCTTGAACGTCTACTGAATTATCGTACATTTGGAGCAGATCGTACAAGTTAATATTGTATATCGTATTTAAACATACATTATCGTACATTTCCGTCCGGGTCGTATTGGTTAGCAACGGTGTGCGCACCGTATTTCCCTCTGCTCCCCACCGGCTTCACACCTCTCGCCCAGAAACCAACCTTAGGCTCTCTCTATTTTTTATAAGCTCTATGCGTATACCAGCGATTCAAATTTGTTTGTTTTACAATTCAACAGTAATTCTGTTCAGATTCTGATAAAATTATCATAGCCGAAAGCGTGAAATATGTAAATTCAAAGCAATAAATTGAATTATGAAATTTTTATATTTCTTCGAAAACAATCTTGAGTTTATGTTCAGTGAACGTAGTGTAGAAACCTCTCAGTTAACCAGGTACGATCTAAGGCATTAGTTCATAATCCTCGTACAGTGTTTGGTAATATTTATAATGTGCAGTGAGTTATTTAATGTTTAACTTGATATCTATTGGAAATTAGCTATCAATCGTTACGTGAAGTTGACAGCAATTGATACTATATTATTTATGTGTTTCGGTAAACCTATCGTTTAAGTAATGTGACTTTTAATTAGATTAGATCGGTTCATAAATCAGTAGACCAGTGGTAGGATTCTTTCGCCAGCTGAGAAGTGATGACTTGGGAAAGGAACTATATATTGAATTTCTGGTTATTTCTGCATTGACATATGAAGTGACTCCAGCATGTGATTTGTGTGAATATATATAAATATTATTTGCGTTTTGCGTTATGACACTACGTTTGGACTGAGTTGCGACCGTCATTCGTTGTGTTCGTTCGTCTTTATTTCAGGAATTGCGATTCCAGACTACAGGTGTGGGTCCTACTAAGGTAAAGGTAAGACATGGTCTTTTGCCACCCTGTAGACTTCGAAGTGAGTAAAGACACAGTATGAGTCACATATGAGTCGTTATGCGTATCATCGTTTGAGATTATTTCCCAAGTAAAGATTTGCGTTTTTCTTTCTTAATCTGTCGCTAATCTGAACCAGCTGGTACTTCGGAGTATGAACTGACGATCTAATTAAAAGATTGGAGGTGTCGCCTTACCGGTATTTCCTCCCTCGATCTAAATTATTTTTTTTTACAGTGATCACAAGGATCTGGAATCCTCTTTCCCAGATATTCTTAAATCTGGAAGGCATTTCTGCGCCGCTCGTCTGGGGTGTAGAAAATGTTTGGAGCTAGAGGTTAGGTTAGATGCGTTGCGTGGGTACTCTAGGCTCCTGGCGACCCTATTTGTCTGTGTGATCCACTTTTGGGATCATTAGGTTGGGGTGCGTTGCAGTTTTTGTGCGACTCCAGCCAGGATTGCCAAAACCTGTGCGTTTCACAGTTCATATCTTTAGTACTATCTGAAACTGAAAATAGAAAAAATGTTCACTCAAATGAAACATTACGCAAACAAAAATTACAGATATAATGCATGCGCTGTATAATCATGTGACAGAAACTATTATATTCCCCGAAATGGAGCGAAAAAGGTTATAAAATCTCATTTAACTTTCGAAGTGAAGACTGTCAAATAAACGGTTCATCAATGAATGCTTATCAAGATGTTATACTACAACGTCCTCGTGGCGTAATGGTTAGGCTTTTAAGTTATGGTATGAAGGGTCCTCAGTTCGAATCTCCTCTCCTCCCTAAAATACATTTTTAAGATTTTCTAATATAAAACGGGGTTATTATTTTTTGTAGTTTCCGAATGTATGTTTCTTTTTTGTATCCTCGCATTGCTTATAGAATTGTCTTTTTCATATTACGAATAGACACTCAGAAAAGTGTAAGTGTTGTGTATTAAATTCAAAACCAGTAAATATGTGCTTAAAACTGTATTCTCATGTAAGGTTTAGCAACAGATCCTATGAATGCATGTGCTCGAGAGCAGTTACACTTCCAATATGTACACACGACCTATATTAAAATTAGTCATGCACATTACGCTTCCAATTCCCAATACGTATCAGAACGTTATACACGGAAAGAAATTAGTTTTAACTAAGTCAAGATTTTGCTAGGTTAAAGACCAAAAGGGTTGCACATAACCTACTGGTTATTTATCACAACCCTTTCGAGACATGAAAGTACCTAATTCTGTAGGTAAATGGTAACCCATTGAAAAAGGTTAACAGAAATCAGGGTAAAAACAACCCATTCGTGGGTAGCAAGTTACCTACACGATTGGTACAAGAAGGAATAAACAAACAACACGGTTAATTTAAACAACATGATTGACCCACTGCTCGGTTATGCTAGCCGTTTAATGTGCAGGTAAATTTAACCTTCTGAGAATTAGTTATTTTTTAACCTTAATGAGGGTTAGCTGAACCGTCTTGTGTATACGAGATGGCGGTCATTGAACACTGAGGGGCTTCCACATGGAAGCTTTGTACCAACGCCAAAACGTTAACGTGAAACTTAGGAGGTAACCTAGCAACCCTAAATCTAGGAATGTAGTGTTATATAAATTATTATTAATATTCTGTTAATGACAAAGTGTAATATGAAACATTGAGATTCGTATAATGAATATCACAGTAGTGTAACTCGGGAAATACATGCATTATCGACCATGAACTTCAGTTGATCGGTGGAGTAGTTGGTAGCACTTCGGACTGCTACAGATGAGGTCAATGGTTCGATCCCAGCCTGGCGCACATTTTTTTACAAAGATAGCTATAATAAGCTATATGTAGTGTAAATAATAACAGTAACTTGCTTTCAGACGATTTTACCACTTTTTTTTTTTTTACAAATTTTCTTTGGGGTGGGTTAAAGTAACTGAGTACAGTTGTTTATCATAACCCTTCAAAATAACCTACGTGGAGGGTTACACCAACCCACTGGATCTAACCTTTTTAGCTGGGTTGCTGTAACCTTGTACTTATTAGGCTCTATATTTACCAAGTCAGTCTGTTGCATTAACCCATTTTTGGGTTGCTAGTAACCTTTTATTTCTTTCCGTGTATGTATAAATGTTACTTTCATTTTATTTATAATATCTATGTCTAACACTTAATTAGTTTTCGAAAGGTAACAGTGTAAAATGCCTACAGGTTTCTAGATTGTTCTATTATTATTATTATTATTTTAGTAGTCCTGAGTTTTTACAGATAGTGATATAGAAGACGAAATTAAAATGTAATCTATTGTTCTACCCAAACTTCGGACAATTTCCAGTTGGCAGAGTGCAAAAGGTCTAATTTAGAATAAACTATATTTTACGTAAGGATAAGTATGTTTACATTATAGATATAACTAGTGCAATTTCTATATTCCACTTCAGCATATTTTTTTTTGTTATCATAATTCTGGATGGCTGGAGTGGAAGAGAGTCTTTTTACAAGTTTCTTTAAACAAGAATGAGTACTCCATGCGTTGTAGTAAAATAGAAAAAAAGTGAAGGAAAAAATAACTGTAAAACATTAGAAGAAGGTTATATTTCCGTGATGATCAACATGGCGGCAGCAAATACTTGACCAGCATTACACTTGTTGTTAAGGTAAGAGAGACCTTTTACATTTCTGCGTGTGTGCGCAAATCAAAGCGAAACTGAAAACTGAGACCTAACAATAAGGTAAAAGAAACTACTCGGTGTTTCTCGACGATTGTCTGCCGATAACGGTAAATACTGACATTTATCTTAAACATTACGGGATATATCAAGTAGCATTTCCAAATGTCTAGTAATCTGAGTTGCTATCGTTTTCAATGTAAATAGATTAATTACAAGTATGATTTCAGCACTAACCTAATAAGATAGTTTGTAGTGGAATCTCCAAATAATATAGTTGTTCATATCGCTTACTGCGAGAAATAAAGAAAAATTCCTGCAATCACCGCAAAAGTCTTTTTCTGCCTATTCTACGGAAACAGAAAGTTCTGGGTGCAGATGCACAACACGAAAGCGTAATTATAATTAATTTAAGAGCACTTGTACATTGTGTGGACTTTAATCAATTAGGACGGTGTAGCGAGCTATTTCCGCTTGGTTGCAACATATCTTACCCTCTCCCCTCTTTTGTGTACCTTCTTTTACTTTTTGGTTCTTGCTTTGTCGGTGATATTTTTCGTCTTCAGCTATCTTCAAAGAGTTTTATTTCTCCATATGACAATGAAGATTAGCCATACAGAACATCCCTTTCATTGTTGTTTGGCGGGATTTTTATCTTTATTGTTTCTTCATTTTATTACTGAATATTTCTTTGCATGTTTTATTTCATTATTTTCTTCAACAATCTTTCTTTCGTTGAAAATCTTCAAAAACAAAAAAAAAAGATCTGATTGTTGTTTTATTTTTCGTTGAAACTTTGGTGGTGAAATTAAGCCACACCCCCTTTCGCTCCGGGTTGTCCGATTTGATTTTCTTCTCTTATTGGTTGAGGCCAGTCTGTAGTTAAAACATGGTCGTCGAGTAGAAAAGCCTAGGCAAAATTTACGCTGCCTCCGAAAGTTATATAAAAGCAATATGATAATGCAGCCAATGTCCGGAAAGTTTATTAATATACAGAGCAGCATCGACTAGTAAATAAATACAACTTTTGAGAGCTGTTTCTCTATATCTTTTATAAAAGAGGCTGTGAATCGAATGCTGCAGTTTGGGGTCACACTCCATATTGACCTTGACCGGGAGTGGATTAGACGAAGCATCCTTATGGCAGTTTGTTTGTGTGAAGTGGTGTTCATCAGTGTGTGAGGTGATATGTTGTGGTAAATGTGGCACTCAGTTGTTTTTCTTAGTCTTTCTGACATAAATAGAAATATTATTTCAGTGTGTTTGATACCCCCTTTTTTGTGTGTGTGCAAATAATTAAGTATTTTCTTGATATGAAATTGGTGTGCTTTTTCTGTGAAGTGATGTGCACCGTAAGAATGTCTGCTTAATTTGATAGGCATCGGAGGTCGGTTATCTAAATTCAGGTATGTATGGATAATGTCTTGAAATTACTATTTCTCTCCCAGAAACCCAAGTCTGTTTCACCTACGTTCAGATAAGTAAATTTCAGCACATTAAAATTTAGGTTCAAATACGTTGAATATTTTACCTTGCACAATAGTTGTTGCTACCTTTCAGAAAGCACGTTATTTTCCCATTCAGCATTTTTGTTTGCTCTTCCGAGAACTGCTATATATAAAAATTGCATCAAATCTCTACAACATGTCCGTTTTTGTTAACCGTGAGATTTAACGTTTTCCCTATGTTTTATTTTGGTATTTTGCAAAGTTTAAAGCTTCTTCGTTACGTATGCAAACCGTAAGTCAGTTCGCTCATGGAAACTCGTATTGTAAATTAATACCTACTCCAACCCTAGTATACCATGTTTGTATTATCAGTATTGAAGGTTACGCTGAATGAAGTTTAAAAATAAAAATTACATACGAAATGTTTCAGCAACGTTTTGAAAATATCAAACTAAATTGTTACCCAGTAGCTATATTGTAAATAAAAATCTTTTCGTTGAAAGAAATGTTCTTCTTCAGTAATTGTGGAAATTTTGAATTAATTGGGCTGAAGTATAGAATGTCTACAACATTTTGGGATATAAAAGTAACTTATTTCTGTTTAAAAAATAAGTATGTGAAATGTATTCTCTGTTCTTGGACAGAGCTTTTCTGCATATAATTAATTCACCCTTTTGTTATGTGAAATTGACAGCATCTTAAATTCTCATTCTGATGTCCAAGAGATTCTCTTAAGATTTTTTTTCAAGAAAATTCCGCAATCAGTCTTTTGCCTTGCGATTGTCATTTTAAGTATAAATAAATTAAATTTTTACTAGATATTTCAGGGGTTTCTTTATGATGTAGATAGATTACCATCACTGTGGAATTATTGGAAAGGTTCTTTACCTTTCAACATTTCAGTCCGCGAAGTGTTAATTTATTTATATGTGAGAAAGTAATTGCAGATGAAGTTGAAATTTGATATTTGATCCAATGCTTTAGCATATTTTAGAGAGTAGTCAAATTAGTTCTGTACATCCAAATTTTCGTGTTAAATATTAACTAGTGCGCGGCTATGTTGAGCCTTGTACTATTTTAGGGACCTGGTTGCGTTAGGTCACTAAAATATCTTTCGTGTTCTGCTTTCCTGCGGGATATTCTCGCCTGCGTCCCTCCTTTTTTGGGATGCTTTTCCTCGTGTTTTAGCTTTCTGTTTTTGCCAACTTTCTGCATTTGGGCACTCCTTCCGGGCTTCTTACATGCATGCTTGGTGTACTACAGTAGTGTCTGTTCTGTCTTCAATGTGGCTGAAGCAAGATGCTGATGGGTAGTACCCTCGCTCCCTTCAGGTCCGATAGTGGTTTTTCTTTTGTTTTGTGCCCTCTCCTGTAGCGTAAAATCGGCTTGTCTCCAGGGTAGGTTTGGCCACGTTGAGTTTGGATAAGCCCCCTTTTTGCAACAGGGTGCCGCTAGCCCCTGGTTTGCTGATGAGTCTACCTACTTTCTCTGGGGCAGTCTGTGTGACATTACAACGTTACTGAGAATATGTGGAGTCCAATAGTCTATTCGCGCTTAAGATGCACTAGTCTCTATGTTACTTGCCATTTAGTAGACACAGTTTGAATACCTGACAAAATGCAGGCGAACTGCCGAGGCAAACCGCAGTTATCAAGGCAACAGGAAGACCTAGGTGGGCTTGTCAATTCATTTGGCACTTCAATGTATAGTTTTTTTTATGAGAAATTTAAATATTTTCTTTCACGATGTGCAATATTTCTTTTAGCAAAAACTCAGATTCGTGATATGCACTTTAGTTTGTAAAGAAATCTAATTTTAAAAGAAAGATTTCGACAACATTGTAGAGTTTTGCTGGTGAGTAATGCATTGGTGTAAAATATGAGCTTTTAGAACTTAGGAATAAATCAAGAGTAGGAGGATAATGAAGTTGAGATAGTGATGGCTACGTTTGCGTTTTCAAAAAATTGTATTCAATCAACCTGAACTTCAGAAATGTATCAACGCCTAGCAATCGAGATTTAATCGTAGTCAGTAATGCCTGTGAATATTTTTTTTGAATAAATACGTTTAGGGCTGCCGCCGTCTTCGCTTTCGATATAGCACTATTCTAGAGTTTTAAAATCAACTTTTGTTCTATTCCTTAATCGAATTCACCGCCATATGGAACCATGAAATAACAAAATAGACGTTTAGGGGTTGCAGCTATCTTGGATTTCAGAATGCCAGCCATCATCTTATATTTCATATGAAAAATGTTTTCGAATTTAGAATCGTATTCGTACAGGGATCTTAACTTAAAGGAAAATGGGATGCTATTTCATCATACATCCTTTTTAGTTTGCCTGACATTGAATTTTGGACATTTCCCCTCAAAATTAAACTGAATTTCCATCGAAAAATGCAAGTGAAGAGTAAGGGAGCAAACAAGGAATGTTCATTTTCGGGCTTTTTCGGGATCTGTGCCTTTTCTGTTGGTGAAACGTCCTTTCATTAAACGGAATATTCCTTTCGTGCTGAGACGTAGAACTGTCCATGGAAATGTGGCAAATAGATTGGCCAACCATTGTGTCTTTCGAGGTTTTCAACATTAAAATAGGTTTTTCTGGGAAAAGCATTTTTGTCACATTCCTTGTTTTTCCCGTTACCATTCAAATATGACATTTATGAAAATTGGACTTCTATAGAACTTTTCTGGTTAAATTATCTCAAATATCCATACCCTCAATCTCAGTATAAGTTGAGTGGAAATTCGCACCCACTGAGAATACTTTGCCATTCCTGGGCTAATTCTAAACAAGATTACTCTCTGCAAAATGTTCTTAGAATACTCAAACCCAAACATCCAGATGCCGAAAATTCAGATCGTAACCAAACTTAGTATATTGATTAGTAACGTATCTAACAAAAATCCTACAATACATTTTCTAGAACTTGCCGTTCAGTAGGAAAGGAGAAAATGATAGTTAATGAAGGAAATCTGACATACAGAAAGTAGAAGCATTACTGTAAATATTCGTTGAAGTAGCACTGATGGAGCAAGAGATAGAGCGTTAAACACGAAGATTAAGGTAGTAAGAATGGCGGAAGTCATCGTCAGTTGAGCACAGGGATTGGGGGTAAGATAAAATGAATTTTATTTGTAAAGGCGCTTCTACCAAATAAAAAATTCACATGTGGAACAGAATGTTAACAGCACTTTCACGTATGCCCACCGCTAACCGGGGGCTTCGCCCCCTCGGCTGACACCTCCCAGCTCACTTCCGACGCACCGTGTCCCCCTTTCATGCCTCACTTCTCTCGGTGCATACAGCCCTGGTTTATTTATATACATCCTAGCTTTCAGTAGCCTCTCAAGCAATTGTTAATAATAAATATGAACATATAAAAACATTTTATTAAAATTATCTTTATTCACACGTAAATACATAAAGTGTAGTGTGGATTGTTTAATTTTGAAATTTAACTCCAATTTCATAAATTAGTTTGAACAAATAATTTTTTAAATATTTGAATTTATATAAAATATAGGCCTAGTAATAAAATATACTTAATTAATAAAAGATATAAATATATAGAAACATAATTTCTGGCAAAGAAATTGAGTTCAGAAGATTCGGAAGGCCACCATCACAATAACTGCAGATCGTCATCATCAAGTATGTCTTCGAAATCATTGAAAAAGTGTGTATGAACTAGTTTCTCATTTGGCGCCAAACACATAAACAGGCCATCAGAACCTCCTACCTCTTCCATCTCCATGTATGGTCCAGCTCCTTCAGGAAACATTTCATCTTCTACAACGGTAGACTTCATGTTAACGGTTACCTACTTGGATAGTGACAAACATCCGTCAAATAAATCAAAATTACAGTAGGAATATCTCATCTAATTCCTTGCCTTTGGGTATGGCTCCCTGGATTAAAGCTACATTACCTCTTTGAATTGCCATGCTTATTCTTTGGATAAGAAAGGTGCTTGCTCTATCATCACCAGATGATTCTGTGATACGCATACCTATTTCTTTTATGAAGTTGAGGCCTTCCTTTCCTCATAAACCACTGGATTCGATAGCAATGGGTATGAAATGGTACTTCTGTGCAAGATTATTATATTTTCTTCGTTTTTCCGTTTCTTTTCGACTGGATTGAGGAAAAAGGGAGGTTGGAAGGAGCGAACGTGTCTGAGCAAGTGAAGTCCCAAGTTAACGGTTTGCCTCTCTTCCAGGGTAACAGAGTCATCCCATCTGGTCTTATACCGTCTGTTCTGCTACATCCAATAGGTTCTCGTACTGCTGGAATGCCAGCTGAGATTAGTGCTCTCATTATAATGTCATTAACATTCGAGTGACGAGGATGTCTACCTGCGCTTTTGAAACAAGGAAGGCCATGTAATCCTTTTTTATATACTTCATTTTTACATCCCTGGCATTTGTGACTTTCCTAAATATCTGCGCCCAGGCGAATTCCAACTGCTATTCGGAAACATTTTTCGCTGGGAGGTTAAACGTGAAAAATCTATGTTCAGTAATTCATTTCAATTTCTAAATCGATTTTCAATCAAATAAGGACTTTCTAAACGGATTTTATTTTCATATGAACATTGAGAATGCTTAATTTTATACCAATTGCAATAATATAAATCTAAACAATTATAATTGAAGATAATTTGTGTGAGATTTCAACTCTCGGTTGTTAAAGAACATACAAATTATGAAAATATTCAAATTACCATTACTATGGCCTAAGCAAATAATGAATGAGAGTATATATTATGTAGATGTTTGATCTTCCACTCTTGGTTATTGATCATTTGTTCCATTTTTAATACCCTTCTGATTTACATATCGTAATTTGCTTATTGATATGACTGTAAGCTAGAGTGGAAAATCAAAGATAAGATATTTTAGTTTCGATATTGGCTTAAAATTGATATGGCGGTCGAATATTTTATTAATAGTGGATACCACGTCTTTCTCTTTACACGTTAATGTAAAATGTTGGTAATTGATTAAGAATTTCGGCAGGACGCTTTACGATCATGAGTTATTTTGAATAATGGTATTGATTACAATAGTTGCTGGGTTCTTACTCTGCAACAATAGATAATAAAATGAAGTTATATAGCGAAATGCCGTTTATTATTTAAATATACCATTTATATATACAGGGTAAGTCAAAATGATGTACCCGATTTCATAAATTTATTTTGTGAAATATAATGAACATATCTGAATGTAATACATGTGGTAAGAAGGGTAACTCTCAAAGTTTTTTTCAGTCACATCACAAGTGCTCTATGTGAGCACATCGCGTAACACGACACACATCAAGCCGATAGTCTATCTCCTGCCAAACCTTGTGTAGTGTGTCACGGTCAATCTCTGCAATGGCTGCTGTGATGCGGGCGCGAAGGTCACCCAATGTTGTTGGAAGTAGTGGTACGTAAACACGATCCTTTATGAAACCCCACAAAAAGAAATCACACGGGTCAGATCGGGGGAACGAGGTGGCCAACGAATGAGAACTCGATCCTCCTGAGATGCACGGCCTATCCAGCCCTGTGGCAATGCCTCATTGAGATGATCCCGAACGCTGCCATGGTAATGCGGAGGGGCACCATCCAATTGAAGAATGAAATCTTCACTATCCTCTTCGAGCTGTGGAAGGAGCCATTGTTGCAGCATATCA
Source organism: Lepisma saccharinum (assembly GCA_022664845.1). NCBI lineage: Eukaryota > Metazoa > Arthropoda > Insecta > Zygentoma > Lepismatidae > Lepisma > Lepisma saccharinum. Next base: position 12,394 of record JAGDQP010022026.1, read on the forward strand.
AGAAAAACATGTCCTGTCACAGTAGGTTCAAGGAAGAAAAAGGGCCCATAAATCTTTTCAGGGGAAATGGCACAAAACACATTCACCTTGGTGTTCCACAACTGCGTGGGGATTATCAGTTCCCCAGATCCTTACGTTGTGTCTATTCACATTCCCAGAAAGGTGAAACACCGCTTCATCACTGTAACGTAACCTTTCGGCGAACCCATCCTCTTCCATTAACGTGAGAAAATCAGCACAGAAAGACGCTCGAGCAGCATAATCAGTGTCTCTTAAGGCTTGTAGCAGTTGCAAGCGATAGGATTTCATTTGTAAACGTTTCCGCAGAATTCGCCATACAGTTTTCTGTGGCGTTTCAAGTTCCCTCGCTGCCCGGTAGGTAGACTTCTGTGGACTCCGCACAAAACTGGCGCGAACACGTTCCACTGTCTCTTCCTCAGCTGAAGGACGGCCAGTCGATTTTCGCTTACAGATGCAGCCCGTATCTCTGAATTTTTCATACCACGTACG
>JAGDQP010022026.1:13303-30970 GCA_022664845.1 Lepisma saccharinum
TTAAGAGTCATGTTCACAAGTACCACCTTTATATATATCGTTAACTAGTTTCACGTATTGTTTGAGGTGTAACAATTAGTTTAATGTATCGATTAAATTTTCATACGATAGGTCTTTATTATCTGTCAATTATTTCTATCTCACCCATGTAGACAAAATGATATTTCTAATATATATAGCGTACGGTTGCTTATAGTCCGCACCGGAAAATAGCGGAGGTATATTACTCAAGAATTAGCAGGGTTTTAGTAATTAATAATATTGTTGCAAGGGACAGGCTTACTGACCTGTGAATCAAAGGTATTTAACTTCAGTGGGGTCTAGAAGAATAATTTGAGTCGCTTAGTTTGAACGACTAATGATCTGTTGCCTTTTTCAAAATATACAGGTAATTCAGTTTTAATTTTACATACTATAGACTCACCCACACGAATCTAATTTATATGATCTGCCCTGAGGAACGCGTTCTCCTTTTAAGATACTGAATTTCCTATTCAAAACAAATGATTTTAGTAAGCGGCGTTTTTTTTCAACTAAGATACAGTTTGCTATTTAAATTTTTAAGTTCTTTTAATTTTGATTTCTTGAACGTATTGTGCGTCCACATTACGCTCTGAAGAATGAATCATCTCTTGAAATTTAATCTTTTAACGTTGGGTTCTTTATGTAGCCACTGCATAAGGTAACCAGCGACTAGAATATTTATTATTTTAAGAGACTGATATGCTTCTCCATAGTTCTTGTTTAGAGTGAGAGCGCTTACAATTACTATAATAGAGCTTTGTCGGCTCAGTCATCTGAGTATTTTACATGTAATATTCATTTTTGTCAAATATTTTACCACAGTCTCGCATCCAACAATGCTTTCAAAGTTATAACAAAACACTTTAAAGACTTCTTCTGTTAAATCTAACGTAAAGTGTCTTTATATAAGGGTTCAATTTCTGAATTATTTGTCAAATTCGATGCGTCAGCGCGGCTTGAGTTTATTTTGCGGAAGTTATATATGAATTGTGCCAAATTAAGAAGCCAAAAATCAAGTAATTATGGAAATATTTCACCATAAAGCTAAAATTAGAGGGCTTTTTGTCTGTAACAAGGGTGTCTGATTAGGTAAACGGTAAGGACAGGAACAACTTAGAAATAACGGTTACTTCGGGACCCGCGGTCCACCAACTGAGCAACACAATTTCGTGGTTTTTATTTACTTAGGCGACTGTATTGGTTGCAAAGTATTTTTAGTTTACTTTTTTAAAAATTAAAACTATTCGCTTTCAAATCCAGAAGTCCGTGGTTTGATGGTAAATTTTTCACTACTTTCTAAGTTACGAAAATGCTAGCTAGTTAAAATCGCGTCTTAATACTTTAATATAGAAGTTTAGGTCTAGTCAAAAGGTTTATTTCCTGAAAATTTAACATTTATTAGACGATATTTTAGATTTGTTTGGACCAAAATTTACGAGATTTAAGACTAAATCTTTGGTTTACACTTTGAAGGTGTATTTCCGTCTTCCTAGTTTTTGAAAAAGAAGACTTTATATATATATATATATATATATATAAAAACAGGTTGACAGAACTCTGAAGCAAGACATACTGTCTGCGATGGTCTCCTGCTAAGCAAGGGATACGTCCGTCTTCTTTTAAGGCCAAAAGAAGGGGAGTATTTTTTTCTTTTGTTAACTACAGATTCAGGTATAGCGGTCTAACTTTCATTTTCAAGTAATTATAAGTTTTCAGTGAACATTTTTTTTTACATTTTAGTAAAAAGGAATTTCTATGGGTTTCTCTGCGAATACTATTAGAAATTTAAAGTAAACCAAATAACTATTTTAGGTAACTATACAGAATGATTCTGACATTTTATTATTATTATTTTAAAACAAGATGACTATATTCAATGATTTCTCAGATTTGTCTGGAAAAAATTAGATAAAAGGAACTGTTATCGTCTTTTCGCTTTTTAAAAGAGAGTTCCTACACATTTGTTGTTTTAAAATATTTTTGTTACTTTCTAACGTCCCTTTCTTTTTAGGTTACAGGGTTTTAGTTATAACGTTTTATTACTTTTTATGTCACCAGTCAATTAATAACAATCCTGATATTTCTTACGAAAGTGAAATGGGTGACTTTTTCTTTTGTATAATAAAACGAGAACTTTTAATTTACTAGGTTTAAAATTCAGATTTTTGTTAAAACCAAAGATGGAAAGTTTCTTACTAGTTTTTATGTGATTTTATATGAGATCCAGTTACGAACATTTATAGTACTGTCTGCACAATAATGTAACTAAGATGGCTGACATTATGTTAATAATCTGCATATACCCTTTTTTGTACTTAAGTTTTCTTTCTACGTAGTTGACACATTGAATTTTACTTTTTAAACACTTTTTTGATGGGTCTTAAGACAAAATTTACGAGATATCAAAAATATTAAATGGATGCTTAAAATATCTGGTTACTTTATTGATAAAAATAAATTGCAGTGTAATTAATGTACGAAAGGTATATCAAACTCTGGGACAGTAGTAATTACTAAAGCCGTGTTACTGTAATGACATTAAAACGAATTGTCTCTTATTTAGATAAATAGCCACACCAGTGTTGTCATACAACTTTTAAAGAACATTTTGATTTACCCTTGAAGGATGCTGGGGACTTTTAACCGCCTATGAATGAGTTTGTTTTACATTTTATTGGCAACTTTGGAATGTTTGTCCCTCTTTACTGATAGGAAAATTTTACTTTTATATGTACTTATTACACTATGGTGCAATGCCGCTAATATTTAGTACTTTTAGAGGAAGATTCAGAATTTATCATGATAATTGTTATGTTACTTAAAGGACTGTCTGTGTCCGGCCTAGGATGGACTTAAAACTAACTTGCAACTTGAACAAATATTTTTCATCTGCTGTTTGGCAACCTTCTATTTACGCGGGATACATGTTGGTTACACACAAGATCCTATTCATGGGTGTCACGTGAGCGGCGCTTTATGAGCACAATAATATATGTATATATGCATGAAGGCGGAACGGCTGGCCTAATTCAAACAATTAATGGCACTAGTGCAATGGTCACGGGGACTAGTGGCGTGGCATGAATAATTCAGGATTTTATAATGGTAGGAGGCGCGCTATGCCCTACGGATTGGCATTAATTCAAGGTCCCTAGAAATAATTTATAACAATTCTCATCACCGAAATATGTGCGTCATGCAGGGGCACAGGCAACCTATTAGTGATGTCGGCCAGTGAGATAAAGACCGAAGAATGAAAAAAAACTGTACTTTAGGATCAGTGCGTATACGACTTGGCGATTAATAAAAGTTATTAATATGCGATCGACTTATATATCTCTAAAATAATGTTCTCAGCCTTACTTTTGGAAAATAGCTACCGTTTTTATTATTATTAGCAGATCGGTTATGGAATTGCTCGTTTTGTATAACTAATGATTTATATTGTTAGAAGAGAAGATGGATCTCTCTACGGTATTTTAGAAGAACATCACCAAATGGTGTCGTCTTTCTTTTGCCACATGCTACTATGTTAGTTTGATTTATCTTGTATAAGACTTTGGATGGAGATGGCTTTCGCAAGGAGGTAGCAGAAACTAATAGTTATTATTGTTTAGTTTAAAGTGTGCACACGAATTACTACGGCCTAAAAAGTCGGTTTGCTTTATATAAATGCGGCTTGCCAATGAGCTAATTCCTTCGATTTGCCTTGTCGCACTGTGAACAAAGGCAAGCAAAAATAATCAGTATATCTGAGAGTAGCTAAATAATATGAATTTAATATGAGCCCACGTGATAAGATTCACCATGTATTTATGATTTACGACTTCACAATTCTATTGCTTTCTTTTCTTTACCTCATACTTTAGTGTGGTCAGCGGAAGTGACCAATTGGGAAGGCAACTATTTAAAGAACTGTTTTAATATTTCTCTCGCTATTTTATTTACTCAATTATTTATTTATCACCGAAAAAGATTTTTGAATATTTATTTAACAGTTTTATTTATTAAACAATATTCATTGTTAACTGTCGGCGAATTGGGGAATAGAGCCTTCAGAAGTTGGTATGGTGAATTTGGAGACAATTTAATTGTACGTGAAAATAGTTCAGATACTTAACTCAAAGGACTATTAAATTTAAGCAGTAAATACCAGTGATTTAATACTGTACTATTTCAAAGAAATATACCCAGGGGCTTCGCCTAGAAGCGTAGAATTAAATAGATAATTTTTCCAGTGAAATCAAGGGCGTGAATCGTCATCCTGTTAGCAGCTCTGAATATATAATGAGTTCCTTCGGAAAGGCCACACCGGAATGTGGAAGATGACAATTCCGTTTTCCTATCTGAAACTCACTTTGACGCCAGTACTGTAACCAGAAAAAAGCTTTGTCATAGGAGAGTGAAACCAATAATAATGTGTAATTGTCTGTATAGTGTTTGTTTTCTCTGAAGATCACTCACCCACAGTTTTTTCTTTGGAGTACGTCAAATTGAAGCATCTTGATGTAGCTCTCGAAGATCCAACAACGAAGTGAAAAGTTTCTTGGAGGAGAAGTGGATGGCCAGGTCCACTCTAGAGATGTCCTTGAAGGTCGTCCCTCGGAGATGGGAAGACACGAGATGTGGTGCAGATGTGGGTTCCTTCCTGTCACCGTCCTCCTGTGTAGTACGAGATGCGGCAGATACCGAATGACCTAAGGGGTCACTTCCCACGATGTCGGGCGACATGAGTCGCAATTCCTACGATGTGACAAAGTCAATACGATTTAATTATCATATTCCTACTGCTGCATTTACTGATAACTTAGCGGTTCTCTGAGGTACCGGTTGGCAACACTTATTACGAAGTTTTCTGTATTTTTGGGAGTTTCGGATGTAACTTTACTCCCTGAAGCGATGATAGAAACTTATGGTTTCTAAGCTCACAAATTTGAACTAATTGTGGTTGTTGTCACAAAGAGGCAGCAATAATTTGGACAAGAGAAATATTGAATCCGTTTTGGCTTAGGATTCAAAATGGAGAATTTTGGAAAAAATTCAAAATAACTGCCGTTTTTAGATTGTTGACACCAGTTTTCGTTTGGTAGATGTGATAGACTTTGTTACCAGCTTCCCGTTGAAGTAGAGTTTCTTTAAAAATATTCCAGCAAGGTGTCATTGTATTAAAGTGCTGCAACCAATTTGGCTTTTGGACCAGTGCATTTAAAAAGACGGTATCCCATATGCTGCCACCAGCTTTCACCCGTGGTCGAGCGGAGGCGTTTTTCTTTCTTCTTTTTCTGGAAGAAAGCGTCAAAACAAAATAGAGATTCCAAGAAATTTGACTGTTTTCTAAGAATAAGAGAAGTTTAGAAGGCGTTTGAGAGTTATTGAGGAGATACGTGGGAACTTGGGTCGAAAGCTTGATAGCTACCCAGTCAATTAGTTCTGGTCTCAAATCAGAAGTTCCTTTTTTTTAGATTGAAGAATATTCTTTATTTGCTTATAGAGGTTTTATAAATCTTGAGTTTGTGAGCTGAAAGTAAGACGTTTAGGCTTTAGAAACAGTTTCTATCTTTGAATGGAAGAATGTAGAAGTTCAAGGTGTTATAGGTCAGCAATTTTGCATTTTTAGAGAAATGTTATGAAAGTTTGGAATTTAGGAAAGCAAAGTTTCGGCACAACGTGAAGTCGCAATGGCCTCCATGACGGCGACTTGAACTGCAGGTAAGCTTCGACGGTGCTGATGGTGGTGGAGCTGCACCTCTACAGCTCTTGGTGGTCAGTGAGTGCTCGAAGCCCGGCAACCGACTTACAGTAAACTTCGGAAAGACCAGACACAAGTACCAGGTGTAACGAGGTATTTAGGTAGTTGAGGATATTAGCTTCCTGTAGGTAGGATTAGCTTAGTTTCAGGAAAGCGATGCCAGTGCTAAGTAAGACTCGCTTGAGTGTTGGAGAGAGAGAAGGAATAAAGCGATGCCAGCTCTAAGCAGAAGGACTCGCTTAAGGTTACATAATTGTTTCTGGTGGAGGACTGGTCTCTGAATTTCCTAATCTCAGAGTCCACCTTTTGTACTCCAACTTTCCCGTAGTTCCCGAGATTCTCGGAGAGGAACGAGATATCTCTAGGGCGGAGTTTAACTGTCTGTGTCTTGAATTATTCAATAATTTTGTAATTGGGTGGATTCAATTCTAATCGTGAAGATTTAATACGTAGTGACGTCATAGAGACAGTCCCCAGTCAGCTGGATGTAAGTCTCAACTCGTTCGACTTTGCCGAAGGGCTTGTTCTAGAAGTGGGGCGAATAGTCCTTCTCTTGATTTGCGCATTCGTACTTACTTGTGGTTCGTTACTTGCGTAGACGCAAAGAGAAAAAAAATGTGAAAAGCTCATACTCCTGTAACTTCCACTTGTGGTCATTGGATGGTCCTCAATCTGTAGTGGTTCTCTTCTGAAAATATTCCTTCATTGACCTGGTTTTGCTTTAGGCATAGAGGGGTAGGAATTTTTTCGTGGGAAATAGGTTTTGGAATTTTGGGATTATGTGTCTTGAATTTCAAATGTGTTTAACGTGCTAACTGCATTACTGTCAACTTTTACATCTTTGGAACATAACAATACGGGAAACATAAATTTGATTCACATCTTAGCATTGTAGGAGGTTTCATTGGTTACACTCAGAACAAGAAGTTTACAGATAAAATAATCTTGGTAACAGAATACAATTTCTGTATGGTTGACACTTGTAACATATGAACGTTGTATACCTATGGCTATATCTTGCTCAACGAATCTCTGTGTTGGATACAACATAGGGAAATACAAATCACACAAAAATATAAATTTGACATTTCCTCCAGTGAGACATATACTTTCTTATTTCAAGGATTATTTTAACAATACATACACAGAATAAAAAAAAAGAAACAAAAAAACATAAGCGTTGCATTTATGAAAGAAGTATAAAAAATATCATTTCTGAAAAAGCTCAAATATATGTTCGTGGGAAAGGGTTGATTTCAATCGAAAGCAAGAGTTTATACAGAAAGCAGAAGTGACTAAACTGAATTGAAATGTTTAAATTAAGTCCAGAACAAAATTATGACTCTTCGATGCTGTTTTGAAGAAACACAACAAAAAATATAAAAGAAGAGGGGTTTCTTTCTTAGATGCGTGGATAGGAACAGAACGAATGAATTACAGTCCTTCTGGGGTGTTTCCAGTTTCTACCTGATGTGGAGAAAAAAAGAAAAGAGAACTTTCGTTTTCTTTCTGGAGTTGACATTGAAATAAAAAGCAAAAATAACGTTGAATTGTAGTTTGCAAGTGAAGAAGGAGAAAACAATTCAAATTGCAAAGAAAAAAAGAAGAATGTGCAATTTGAGCTTATTACAAGGCTTCTACTCTCTCTCTCTCTCTCTCTCTCACACACACACACACACACACACGCTAATTATACATACCTGTAACTGAGAAACACTTGTAAAAACAGTTTTCAAGGTATTTTCAAGATTTTTTTTACAATTGCTCACAAAACTCTGACGTTTTAACGCAGTGAAAGTAATTTTCCTAAATTAAATGTTAACCCCCGTTTAGGGGTTTGAATTAAAAAGTGAACCTCGCTTATGGGAGAATACAATGTTAACACTTTTGATTAATTACTAAGAAATTAAGTCGAACGGTGATTTATGTCAATAAATATTGTATCGTCTCTCGATCTGAAGCTGCAATATTTTTTAAACCAAAATACGTGTAACTGAGAAACAGACTTGTAAAAAACGTTTTCAAGTTATTTTCATGAATTTTTCTACAATTGCTCACGAAAGTCTAACGTTTTAACACAGTGAAAGTAATTTTCCTAAATTAAATTTTAACCTCCGTTTGGGGGTTTAAATTAAAAAGTGAACCTCGCTTATTGGAGAATACAATGTTTACACTTTTGATTAATTACCAAGAAATTAAGTCGAACGGTGATTTCTGTCAATAATCTCTCGACCTGAAGCAGCAATATTTTATAAACCAAAATAACCATCTGATTTTTTCTTTATGTAATTAATAACTTTAGTCAAGGAAAAGTGCTCCTCTGAATTAACATTGATTTTCCCATAAGTGAGGTTTACTTTTTATTTTGAACACCCAAAATGACAGTTAACATTTAGTTTCTTAAAATTATTTTTACAGTGCTAAAACATCAGGGTTTTGTGAACAATTGTAGTAAATTTCATGGCAATATCTTGAAAACCTCCGTTTCTATATGTCTGTTTGTCAGTTACATGAATTAATAGAGTCTGTATATTAAAAACGTGGTACTTAGGACAAGGATGGGCACCTCCTCTTTAAGTAGAATTAAAAATGGCTTGAGAATGTGTATGGCGAAAATTGAACTGAAAATTTTGAAACTGATTAAATCAAAAGAGGCTCAGATTTCGCAATAACCTAGTAAAATCGCGCAATCTTTCGCATTTTTTTCCCCTTTTAATTTTGTGTAACATTTGCTTTTCATTTAAAAACATGACAGTTGATTTGCTGCATTTCATAATAAATATCCTATATTACCGGAAAACTATTCAACAAATTACATTATCTTCAGTAATTCTAAAAACAAGTAAAATGAAATACCTTCTTTGAAATGTATTAGTTTTACCTACAAAACCTTGGTTAAATGTATTTTTTCGCCTCCCCTCGTGACCCCCTTGCAGAAGCTTAGAAAATTTGCTAAAGCAACTGACTAATTTCTTATTATCTATAGTTACGTTAGAACATGGTTTCTCAACGTAACTATAGCTAATAAGAAATTAGTCAGTTGATTTTAGCAAATTTTCTAAGCTTCTTTTATTCATCATGTTCATTGTAAAAATTTTGTTGACTTTGAAATGTATAACTGATTTGTTAAAGAGACCTTCGTACCTACGGTCTGTCAGTTTTCATATTTTTGAAGATACTGGACAAACAGTAATGAAATTTTGGAAAGCGGCCCCAATGATACATGTGAATGTGTATCAAATGAACTATCTGAGATTTTGACATTGTTTAATTAGCTGAAAAATTAGAATGTTCGTAATTGCGTAGGCGTTTGACGTCATCATTAAACAATGTTCACATCTCAGATAGTCCATTTGATACACATTCATTTGTATTATTAGGGCCGCTTTCCAAAATTTCATTATTGCTTGTCATTTGTCCAGTATCGTAAAACATATGAAAACTCTCTCTCTCTCTCTCTCTCTCTCTCTCTCACACACACACACACACACACACACAAGCAGAGTAGGTACGAAGGTTCTTCTGATTAATCAAGCACATTTTAAAGAAAATTCCACGGCCACTGGTAATTCACTTTGGGCTTCATATGAATAAATACTGCTAACTAAGTTCGTTGTATCCAATGCAGTTTCCTCTGCAAATAAGCTTCTTGGAGGAAATTGCTCTCACGTGGATCGTGGAGCGTAACAAGGAGCCCATTACATAACACAAACATGATCTCGAGCAGAAATAGGTTTGTTTTCTTAAGCTGCCATGCCATTGCCGTTAACTCAAGAGGTGGAAACCTTCCTTAAACAACCAATCCATCATTCAAACTTTGTTTTTAATTTCCACCAACAGATGGGAAAAGAAGCTTTTACATGTGTGAATACTGGAGCGAGTTTGTAACACCATTGTGGCTGTTAAAGGAAAGTGGCGAATCCTCGAAACGTGTTGGCTCTTATGGTGATGATGATTGACTGATTCGTAAACAAAATTAACGAACCTTATTGTTCCCTATGACGTTTCTTTTCTTCTTGTCGAGTAAAGAGTGTAGGAGACTTGTCATCCGCCATGTTATGACAGGCAGAACAACAACAAAAAAAAAGTCCCTCGAGAATATGATTTCGTAATGGGATGTTCTCGTTATTGTTTTTCTAAGTCAGGGATCTCCAACTACAGCCCAAACGCGATAACTTTTGCTATGATGTTTTTCTTACAAGAAGACGCCACTCGAATAAAACCTACAAGAAATGATGTTATAAAGCTATTTTGCTGTCAATAGATAACGAACATTATTGCTCTTCTAATACAAATAATATATTTAAAAACACTAGAAAATGGAAATCAATGTGAAAATAAAAAATGATGGAAGATATTAAAGGTGTGTTTTGCTCGGTGCAATTGATTCGCAACGATCAGTCGTTGAGTACTAGTTCCCTTTCTTTCAAATGGGTCTGTTTTCCTCCGAGCGACTGACGATTAATCGGTAACGATCAATCGTTGGCTCTGAAGAGTCGTACAGATGTGTTTTGCGCGGTGCGATTGATCGTGCGATTCGTGCACAATTTATCGTTGAGAGTCGTTGAGTACTAGTTCCCTTGTTTTCAAATGGTGTTGTTTTCCGAGCGACTGACGATCAATAGTTGGCTCTGAAGAGTCGTACGATTGGAGGGTGGATATAATCGCAGTCGTTTACGATTCTTCAAGTTGGCTGGAGTGGCAGCATCATATATCTGAAATTTTCAGGAAAACAGGATGAGATCCTTGTCGAGGAAGTTGCAAATCATTCCGCATTGTACCAGCTCTCACCTCTCCCCCCAAAAAAAGACCAACGACTGAAAGGCAACATTTGGACAGAAAGTACCGAGAAAGTGGGCTAACCATGTGAGTTTCCGTGTCATTTATCCCAATTTTTCGTTGCCGCAATTTGATAGAGATAATAATAATTTTCATGAATACTATTTTTCACGTAATTTCACGTTACTCGCTGACAGGAGAACAGTACGCTTGACGAATCGTAAATTACTGCGATTATACTCACCCTCCAATCGTACGACTCTTCAGAGCCACCGATTGATTGCTAACGATTGATCGTCAGTCGCTCGGAGGTAAACAACACCATTTTAAAACAAGGGAAGTAGTACTCAACGACTGATCGTTGCGATCAGTCGTGCACGATCAATCGCACCGAGCCAAACGCACCTTAAGGAATACAATTTACAAGTGGTATGATTGAAGCAATATAAATTTATAAGATTTTGAAACACTATTGTTCATTATTTTTTCTTCAAATTTTATTGGGGTTAGGTTAGCTTAGGTTAGGATAGTTGAGGCTAGGTTACGAAATGATTACATTAGGATGGTCTCTCGATACGGAATTAGAACCAAATTGATATTTAGTGGGTTTTAAAGCAGGGCTGCCAACAGTTTCTGGATGTGAGAAAGGTGATTGACTGAATATAGTAAAAAAGTGACTTACTTTAAAAAAAATATTGATTTAAAGAAAAAAAGGCCGGTTAAGATCATAATTAACTGTTTTCAAATAAGAAGCAGATATCTTTAACCTTTTTGTCAAAAGCGACATGCTTTGTACGTATTTTACCAAATTTTAATTTACTGCACGGATATTGATAATAAATGCATGACTTTACGCATCTTACTAATTGAAATAATGACATTTCTGAGTAAAAAAGCTGCAAAATACAGTTAATACTGATTCTGGATAGGGTTTGACCACTATTTACTTATAATTATATAATTTCTGAACAGTTTACAAACTTTCTACAATTATTAATAAACATTTTATATCATAACATAAGTCATGTATTGAAAGTAAGGTAAGATAAAAATAATAAGCATGCAATTGGATAGCAAATTACAACTGAGTAATTCACACTTTTAATTCTTTGGTTTTTTGTTAAAAAATGATGTTATAACAGCACTTTTTCTTTTATCAACTCTAGACTGGAGAGCATCTGCATCTTGTTTCTGATTCTGAAGTTCTTTCTGGGATTGAAGAGCACCTGTCAACATGGCCTGGGCAAGTCTTTTTTCTTGAAACTCTTTGTTCTGTAAGGCAACCTGAAGTCATTCATTAGCTTCAGAGGTCAGCTTAATAGCTGCAATAAGTTTTTCATGTTCCTGCTATCTTTTTGTTTTAGTATTTCTTCACATGATGAAATCTCCTTCTTCTCCACTGCAAGTCCTTCTTGACGTTCTTCTTCCTGAGATGAGTAGGATAGGATGGTATTCGTGTGCGCCCATAAATCACGATGAGTAATGTGATAAGGACGCAACATGTAATGTGTACGTAATGTACTAATAAATGACATGATACGATGATAACAATAAATTAACCCATTCCTTTATACAGCAGTATTCTTTGGCTGGCTGTGGGAAATTGGAATATTCCTAAAGGAACATGAATTTGTTCTTTACACTGGTAGAATAATAAATTACTTTAAAGTTGGAGCTAATGTCTGCCAATAATGATGGTGATAAATTGACTCCAGTGTTTTAAGGAATCGAGCCGAATGCAAATAATTGTGGCCGGTTCTTTGAGTTCTTCTCCCACAGCCTTTGTTGATGTGAGAGTATAATTTAAGTATAGGACCCTTATTTAAGAAGAAGGAGATAATGAGAGGCTGTTTAGAATACTTAAACAGTACCTGTGAGAATAAAATTCGGCTCGTCATAAATTCTTTTCCGTATCAGTTAATAGGCAAATAGTACCGTCTTTAATTTTTGAGGGTGATAGATAATAGGAAGTCAAAGTTAAAATATACCTTTGTTGTGGTTCCAGAGTCTCTGGCTAAGAAACTTGCGCGCGGAAGACAAAAAGAGTCAATGAATGAATGAAGGGCGTAGGGACAACAATTTGCTTTTTGGAGGGAAAGCCATAAATTTTGAGATAAGAGCGGTTGGTTGTTTTAAATCTATTTGGATGCAGAGTAGTTCTTTTTACCTGTGATGGAATGCATTCGGATGTGATGAATCTCCGTTTCCGAGCCTTGACAATGAAATTTACATAACGGCCGATTGCTTTTAATGAGAACGTTGAGTGGAATATCAATGAGTTGACCTGCACAGCCACAAAACGAATTATGAGAAAATACTGCAGGCAAAGGTTTGGATGGAAGTATATATCCAATGTTGCATCAGAAAAGTTTATTCTTTGCGCCGCTCTTGCTTCGATTGCGTGTGTGCTATTGTTCCGTCGATTGAAGATTTTTTAGCTTCGCCTATTGGAAAAGGTAAGTAATACATAATATCTCATTACTGTAATGTAATGTTTTTATATTTTTTAAAGAAATCTAGTCAGAAAATGTGTAGTGTTGTTTTGAAGTATTATTTTTACATATTTTTTTTAAAGAAACATACCGAAACATTGTGTGACTTACATTAGCACTCTAGATAGATGATGATGGGAGAATCGGTGGAATGAAGAAAACGGTAGAACTCCGAGCTACTGTTTAACAACACCCACGCACACGATGTTTGTCCAGTATAAAGACCACACGGGATCGAACGGACGAAGCCCAGTACCAAAATTCCACTGACCCACTGCGCTCTCGTTGGATGAAAAGTGTTAGCTGCTTGTTTCATAGTACTAGACCGCTATTTACCCGTGGAGATGGAAAGAATAGCCTGGCTTTTTGTACGTCACGTTGTGTTTTTATGTGTATAGCCTGGCTATCACATTGTGTTTTTATATGTATAGGAAAACCCTTGTTTTTTAACATTAAAAAAATGGCCTTTAGACATCTTAGGCTCAGGCCAATAGAAGGTAACGGAGAAGCGGGGCAAAGCGAAGAACAGCTAAAATGTTTACCAAGTCATCGTTTTACGTTCTTTGGTCTTATGCTTAGGTTAGAAAAGGGTAGGGAAAGAAGTCGGTTCGCTGAAGTTCAGCTGACTTTAAGTCGAAGGTATCATCCTGGGATTTAGCTGGTGAAAACCAAGGAAAACCCGAATCAGGATGGCCGGTCGCTAGTATTGACCCGAGGACTTTTAAATGCTAAGACAGTGCTTTGGCGCTGACCTATTACGACTTGTTTTAACTTATTTTGTATGAGACAACTGTGTGGTTAGTACGCTGGGCGTATTTAGGACTTAAGTTGAAGGTTTTATACCGGCATTACAGTTTGAGATGTACAGTGTGAGATGTACAGTAATAAAAAACTTTTTTAGCATTAAAAAATGACCTTTAGGCAACTTTGGCTCAGGCCGGGATAGGGTACATGAAGGATCGGAAAGGAGTCGGTTGCGGTCTATGTTGAAGGTGCTATCTTAGCATCACAGTTTGAGATGAATTATAGTAACGAAAGTAATTTTATTTAGGGTTTTTAGGCAACTTTGGCTTAGGCCAGAGAAAGGGTACAGGAAGGAATTGCTTGCAGAAGGTGCTATGTGAGCATCATGGTTTTAAATGTATTACATGAAATTAATTTTATTTAGAGCCTTTAGGCAACTTTGGCCTAGGTTGGGATAGAGTAAGAGAATAGTGGCGATCAAAGCCTATTTTGTAGGTACTATCCTGGAATTTGTCTGGTGAAAAACCCTGGAAAAGTTCAGTGAGGCCGGCCGGCCGCTGGGATTTCTTTTTGCACCTCCGAAAAGCTAAGCCAGCATACCAGCGGTGTGCTACCACGACTTTTTTTTCCTTGTGGTGAGCACCCTATGACAAATAACTGCCCGGTGTGATTGAGGAGAAACTTAGGAAAACTTCAGTCAGGACGACCGGCCGTTGGTATCAAACGCACGACCTTCGAAATAGAAAGTCAGTGCCCTACTGACGAGCTATGATGACTTGGTTTGATTTTTATAGGGTAGGTAATAGCTTAGTGCACTTACGTGCTTAAGAGAAAGAACTTTTCGGTGTGATTGCGGAAAAACGGTGGAAAACCGTTAGTCAGGATGGTCGGTTCTCAAGAATGCAAAGCCCTATAAAAAAGAACTTGGTTTATCTTAAACGCGATTTACTTGTCGTAAATGAAATGAAATGGAACACATGCATGGTGCGGGAGAGATATGAACCTGATTACCTACCCACTGCCGATTTAAAGTCTATGACATTACTGCTTGGAGTTTTTTTTTATTTGGGGGCCCGCCTTACCACCCCGTCATCTTTGCATGCTTTCCACAAGTTAAGTCGTGCACTTTTGGGTCGTGCCCCACGTACGTCTTAGTACTTCTCAGCTTGGGGCAGGCTTGTCCCTAGAGATTGTTGGATTGCCGGAGTTTCAGCATTCCAAGGATCTCCTGCGGTCCACCTGTTCAAGACAGTTGGTGTTGCGGGACGGACTTTTGACCAGGCGTCCAGAATGTTCTCCTGGGTTATGTTCCTAGTTGTTAGAACATTTGCATGGGGTTTCCTACCTACTATTATACACTTTATTTTATAGAAAAACACATACAACACACATAAGACGACACACGGCAAATACAGGACAACACAACACATAGCTTGAGCAGGGCTTCTTCTTCTTTTCAGCATCTTCCTGTAACGAGATTAAGAAAGGTTAATTGCTGCTTCCTTGGAGTTGGGTTCTTCTTTCTGGATTACAGTTGTTGTCTCGTCCAGTCTTGTCCTTGCTCGATCTCTTCTTGTTGTGTTCCTGTAGATAAGAAGAGAAGCTGATCTTCTTCATGGTTAGTCCTGCATCACTCATTGGTTCTGCAACACTTTTTCCTATTCTCTTCATTCGTTAAAAGTCACTATAATAATAGTCACTATAATAATAGTCACTATAATAATAGTCACTATAATAATAGTCACTATAATAATAGTCACTATAATAGTTAATAACAACACTCATCCCGGTTCCCTCCACCACTCACGCGCACTTTCACACTGTATACGAATGTCTCTCACCGGTATTCCAGCAATGCACTCCGTATTGATGGAGTTCCAGCAACATCACACTAACACTAACTTATAGTTAGTCTTGTTTATATTGATTTTCGCCGTTTTGTTCTTAATTTGTACCGTTATATTAGAAAGTCGTTAAATCAAGATTACTGCACTTGTACTATGATATTTATTTGTTCGTTTATTTGTTGGAATGTTTGTTTGTTTGTACACGCGGATGCCGAGGTCGTTTCGGGAGACCCGCCCGTGCGTGCAGATATTACGGTGCTGAGTCCGGTAGTGACTCTTTACACTTTCATACTGTTGGGATCTCACTACATCGCGCCGCGCCTCAAGGCGCGCCTCCCGGCCAAGAATCTTCTCTTGTAGAATAATTAATGACTCATAACTCTTGTAGAATAATGACTCATAATGGCTCATAACTAACTGGGATACTTGTGAAGATTAATTCTGCACCTAGGTTACAGAAAATCAGTGATAATAACATTAAATCACAAACCCAATTTAAAATTGTGCCAAACTGGGAAATAAAATGTTTCCTTTGGCATGCTAAGGCAGTTGAACAATGTGTCGAATTAGTGTCAGAAGATTCGCGCAAAGTCTGCGGAGCTCACTTCAGAGTTGGGCACAACAGAACCTCTCTACTGTCAAGGTCAGTAATACATAAGTTCTCTCATAAATCAGATTTTAAAGTTACAACTACTGTATTGAAAGAGTGAGAACAGCATATCTCAACTTGTAAATAGCTGTGAACATCTGCTGCTAAATCTTCGAACTACCTTATGAACTTATTGGTTTGGAAGGGTGTGGGTGGAACTCGAAGAATGAGAATATCAGAGTACATAATTAGTCGAATTTCAGCTTGTAATTGAAATATGAGAAAAAATATTTACTTTGTAAAGAAGCAATTGTATGACAATTTGTTTCTTGTTACAAGAATTCACATTTTATTTGTAAAAAGTTATTGCAAAACACGACCAGTAAACTATGATATAAAAATTACATTCACACTTGTTTTAGTTTATGTCATTCATGTCTATACTTCCAAATCTATAGAACTTCCTTCAATGTTTGATATTTTTTTTAAAAAAAGACGAAAGAAGCTCAATTTTCAAAATTTTCCTAATTTTCAAAGACGATGCGCGACCGAAAGGTTTCAACTGATTTTAATAATTTTTTTTTCATCTTCTTCTTAGCACCATGAGCAACTTTTCCGCACTATGGAGTCCCGAAAAAGCAAGATTATTGTTTTTCGAACCACCCTACTATACTAATACTATTAGTATAGTATTATAGTATACTAATATTAGTATAGTATTAGTATACTTATAGTATACTAGTATTAGTATACTAATATTATACCACCCTACTATACTAATAGTAGTGATTTACTATTACTATTAGTATAGTAATATACTATATTATGAGGCATTCGAACTTAACTAAATAGATCTAAACACATTCGTTATTTCCTCCTTTTATTGGCTAGTGATATAGTCCATAGATTCAAGTATATTATACACAAAAGCCACAGTCTTACCTGCCTATAATTTACCGATACCAATTGATCTATTAGGTAACGTACATATTTTTTCATGAAAATCGAAGTGCAACTCTTAATAAATGTGCAACCTTATCAATGTAAATAATCTATTCTAAATTATTCCAAAGCGGTTCAGTTCACAATCACCGTGAACGAGGCCTCGTATACTCCGTGTGTAGTGGAAGGTTAAAGAAACTAAATTTGGAAATATGATAAAAATGTCACTGTCAGCTACTTCTCAAAGAAAACAGAATTGAGGTTTGTACACAAGAAAGCTAATTCCCGGACATTTAACTTTCCAATCCGGACAAGTTTCTTAATTCCCGGACTGTCCGGGTGAATTCCGGACGGGTGGTAACCCTAGATTGCTCCTTTTATAGTTCCAAATGGAACGCCTGACGAACTGTATACTAAAGACAAGCCGAAGAATGTAGTGAAAATTCTGTAGGCAGCTTAGTGTTTTTTATTCCAATTGTTTCGAAATGCTTCTGGGTATTA
>JAGDQP010022027.1:0-30968 GCA_022664845.1 Lepisma saccharinum
AATGATGTTGTGTTTGACTGGTTGCAGAATACTTTAGAATTTGGTTACAAAACATTAGCTTGAGAAAAAGTATCTGAATACCAAAATCACTCAAAAGAAGTAATAAAAAAAATAAAGACACTTCTCTTAAACAATTCCTACTAAAAAGTGAAACATAATTTTGTTTATGCATGACTAAAAAGACAAGCATGGGGCGTGCCGATTCAAGAATTTATAAAGTGACTGTGTATGGAAGTGCGCGCAATGCTTTTCTTTTTAGTTTTCAGTGCGAATTGTTTAAGAAAAGTATGTCTTTAAAAGTTTTCACTTTTTTTTTTATTTTTTCGCGACAAAATTTTATTTACATTCTCGTTTGGGGGATTTCCAAGCCCCGTTCCTAGTAACTTCAATTATTTTAGTATTAGGTTAAGTTAGGTTAGTTTACGTTAGAAGTGAGAAGACACACTTAATCTACTTCAGAATAAATATATACAGCGTGTTTATGAACTATACTGACGAACTTTGAAAGGTGATCCCTCACATCAAAATAAAACGAAAAATACCTCTGATAATTTTCCGAAGATCTACTCCGTCTACAGGCTGCCGAAAATGTGGAAAAATTAACTTTAGAGCGTTATATTTCTAATACCACGAACAGTAGAGTTGATGCGGCACGGCACTTTTATGTCGCACACCGTCCTCCCCTAATTTGGTCCTCTTTCAGTCTCTTGGTCTGTTTGTAACAGGCACGTATCTAGAAGTTGGTTTTGGAAAGGACCCGCAAACTCCTGGAGATGAGGTACAAGATGTGTTTAAGTATGAAATACATAAACTTACGCCTAAATAAAATGATTTTTGTGGGGCATGGAGCCCGGTCCGTCCCCACGTCTACATAAAATTCAGATTTATGTGGGGCCTGGAGCCCGATGTCTCCCCGTAAATACGTCCCTGGTCTGTAATGCAGACTAGCGCCTCAAGCACAGTGGGTAAAGGGAGAAACTGATTTCAATTTTTCGTCTAGTTACCTCGATTTATTGGCCGTTATTCTTGTGACTCTAAAGCTGTCAGGTCCTTCGCATTCGGGTAGCTGTCTCCATTTAAAGAATGCACATTTCACTATGCGCACTACCGTACCTTGTCATCGGAGTCGTCCTAAGTTTACACGATAAACTCATTTGTTCGTGTTCCGCCAGTTTGACATTCTAAGTATATACTACTCAGTGAAACGGGAACCATGTGTTACCAGTCTTTCTTGAACAGCACAACGCATATAATGACTCTGACTTATTATGTCAAGTCAGTAAAAGAAAACACACATATACATAACTGTTACGAACCGTAGAACATCTGTAGGTAGGTTTTTTTTAAATATTTTTTTTTATGCTTCGTTCCGGTCACGGACACCATCTGTTCAGTCTGTTAGCATAATTTCCTCCACTATGTAAGATTCCACCCTTCCTTTTTTTTTAGTAGCTTTAGCAGAACTGAAAAATTGAATGCTATATTACTAGAATTGAATGACGCACAGTAACAATTCTTTGCTGAAGGAATGAAAGACGTCAACCGTTCCAGTCACTGTCATGCGGAGTTGTAACCGCTGGGACGTTTGTTTCCTGGTTTCTTGTTAGCATTACTGAAAGAGAAGATTACGTTCCATGTGTCGGTTTTTCTGTTTACTTCCTGTTTATGAATCTGTTGAAGTGTGAATTTTGTTTTAATATGTCTAAAGCCGGGATTCTGCCAGGAATTTAAGTGTAAGGGGTGTAGAGCCAAATTGGGGTAGGGGTAGGTAGTTTTGCAAGGTTTCTTTCGCTTTTTAACAGTAAACTGCTTAAAGTTCGGTGTGTGTGCTCGAGAATTTGGAGGGGGTGACTCACCCCCGTTTTTTTTCCAGTATCGTTCAAGTTTTCTATGTTTGAAGTCTTACTCAGTAATTTTGGCCACGGCTCAGTGACTTAGCCTTCGGTAGGTCGTGGGTTCAATCCCAGCGGCCGAACTTCCTTTCTGAGTTTTCCAGGTGTTTTCTCAGTCATACCACGCGAATTCCGAGGTCGTACCTTCAACTTAGGGCCTACCCGACATCTTCCCGCATCCTTCCCCTCCCCTGTCCATATAATGTTGATTGTTGTGTATAAAGGACTGTAACGGAATCCGGTCATAAACCGAGCAGCCGTACCTCAGTTGGGAGAGCTTTGGCTTTGCGTTTTAGAAGTCGGGGTTCTATACCCACGGCCGGCCATCCTGACTTAAGTTTTTCCAGGGGGTTTCAGGCAAACGCCGAAATGGTACCTTCATCTTAAGCTCTGGATGACTCATTTTCCTACCCTGTCCCGGCCTGTGCCATAGATGTCCAAAGGCCATAAATAAATTCAGTTAAAATCTGCGGACATAATTATCAAAACTGTTGGGGCTCTGCGGCCTCGTATTTTCGTAAAAAAAAAGGGGGTTCCGTAATGAAATATCTCAGGGCTACTGTCTTATATGCAATGTAACCAAATACGATTTTATTCAAGCTCACTTCTCCTTCCTAATTATATTTTGTGCTCGATTCCAAGATTTCAATCTGATTGTTAGTTGTTGGATTATTCAACCAGGAAGTTTGCTAAATGCAGTCGCCAGTGCAAAAGGAATGAAGGACATTCTTTCAGTAGTTGAAGTCAATTGAAACACTCTGTGTGTGTGTGTGTGTGTGTAACACTTTGGCAATTCTCCAATCAAACCTCCACGTAACAGGAGACGAAATAGAGGGAAGCCTATCAGTTGTTGGAAAGGTTCCTTCCCCCCCCCCCCCCCCCCGCTGCATTCTCCATTCCAACTACAATTGGATTGCGTTTTGTTCGCAGCTGCCAAGGAAAATTGGATCGATAGTAAACCGAAGGTCTTCCAAAGAGAGTTGGATATTCATTGAATATGTATCAGTCAGCCCCCGTGGTGCAGTAGTTACGATCGCTGAGTTCGAAGAAACACTGGAGAGGCAGTACAACTACAAAGTGCCAGCACCAGGTGAACGTGAAGTAGCAGCTTCAATAGAGGTCCTGGCCGGCATCTTCCTTTGTGATCTCTCCACTTCGAGACCGGTTTCGGCCGACGCGTGATCCAATAGTTGTAAATGAAATTGAGTCTTTTGAAACTATATTGGTTATCCATCTAGATCAGTGATTACAATTAGTTTCGCAGCACACTTGAGATCCTAATCAATTATCGCCAGTGTTGTAATCCCAGAATTTTCACAGACTGTATACTAAGTTTATGAATCTTTAAGCAGAGATCCTGTTTCCATTAACAGAAAGTATACGCTAATGTGTAAGGTTAATCAAAGGGTATACGACGTATACCTCCGTTATACCCTCGACTACCTCCCTGATAATCACGGCATACCAGACAGTTTGCTATTGACTAATCTCTTCGATTTGGGGTACGCTTGCCCAGTTTTTGTGGACATGGTTGACAACCACTGATCTAGATTGATTTGCTGAGTATTTTGTCCGTTAATGTTGTCTTAGAAGATTGTACTATGTAGTACATAAACATGTTACTACCTACAGCGTTTTGCAAACTGTGGTCTGCGGACCATAGGTGGTCCTCGAGACCTGCCCTTGGACAGGCGCAGGGTGGTACGTTGAACCTACCAGCTAATAAAACTGGTCCGCACTAGAAAATAGTTTGCGGAACGCTGACCTACAACATTTGCCTGACGGAAGGGGATGATTTCCTCAGTTGCGGAATTACCGAAAATTAGTATATGTGTGTGTGTGAGAGAGAGCGAGCGAGCTGTGACATACGTTCAGATATCGTGTTAGATTCCAAAGTAACGTTACACCAATCTCTCTCTGATCTAACTGAACACTCAGAAGGGGAATGGCGTACATTTTGAAGTACAAGACTTTATTTTAGCTTGTAATGTTCTATATCACTCCATCAATGTCTTGTACCTTCGTTCTTTTTCTATCTGAATATGCTAAACTTTTCTGACCATTAAATATAATTAAATATGTAGTGGAAAAAGGAAGTAAACGCCAAAAAAAAAAAAAAAATAAAAAAAAAATGAAAGTCCTGTTTGCGTAAAACGTGCTTATTGAATGTAATACACAACACCAGTTCGAAGTAAGAAGCTGCTTATACAGTACACAATTTCTTTCTTGCTTCTCACTCTGTGGCACTGAAAAACGACGACTTACGCCGTTTTGGCGTTTATTTCCTTCTTTCATCTACCGATTCAATTATTGTTAGAGTAATGAGTAGTTTAATTCCGCTGGGAACCAAATAGTACGCCATTCCATTCTATACACAGTTCGATGTTAAATTATTATAATTTGTGGTATACAGTGAAATGATTCTTGTGTACAAAAATAGGAAAGAACGGATGTAGCTGACTTGGTACAGCGTTCACTTCGTATTCGGAAGGTATTGGGTTTGATTCCAGTGACCGACGCCTCCAGCTAGGTTCTGATTCACTTCCTTCTAACACCCTCTCTCCTACCCTATCCCGACAGGCCGTATACTACCTCCGCCCCCGTTGGTCTTGAATTACGGATGTTAATCAGCTCGGCTCGAGCGACAAGCGTACGCTCGAATCGAGTCGCCACTCGAGCTCCACTCACTGTAACAGTTGCATCGTGAGTTTCTCTGAGCGCCGACTCGACTCGAGCAGCTACTGCCGGCCGGTCTACGGCGGTAGGCCAACGACTCATAGGTCCCGGGTTCGAGTCCCGGCATGGATGTGGATTTTAATGGCTAAAGGGCGAATCGTGACGGGCCGAAGTCTTAAGTTACTAGACTGGCCGATATAAAAAAAGTTTGTTTTTCGAGCAGCTACTGAGCACCGACTCGACTTAAGCACGTAGTGAGCGCCGACTCGACTTAAGTCTGACCGAGTCTCGACTCGTTGACATCCTATCTTGAATTTATCTATGGCTGAAGCCGGGATAGGGTAGAAACAAGGATGTGGGAAGACGACGACCAAGGTCTAAGCTGGTGCGATTTAGGAGAAACCCTGCAAATACCTGAGTCAGGATAATTCGGTTGCTGGAATCGAATCCAGAACCTCCGGAATGAGAAGCGGATGCTCTTGTCCCCGTCCGTTTTCAAAATTTGAAACTTAGCATCCATGGCATGTGGTATGTCATGAGATACACAACTACGGCAACTTTGAAATTTCGAGCTTAAATTTCTAGCCTCAGTGGTCGTGAGCTGACGCTTCAGGTTATCACCGAAGAGGTTTCTGCTTCGAATTTGGATCGAACAACGATTTGTGAATTTTTAATTGCGTGGTACTCCTATCGGAACGGGCAGATCCCATAGTTACTAACACGACCTAAGCATTATTATTATTATTATTATTTATATCGAGACGACTAAATGTAGCTTCCAATTTATGATTGGTTCCAAGCAGGAATTCTGCAAGGATTTTCAGTTGGGAATGTAAAGTCAAAATTGGGAGGATGTAAATAAAGTTTTGCACGGTTTCTGTCGATTTTTGATTGTAAAAATTTAAAGTTGGGGTGAACTCGAGAATTTGGGGGTGACTCCCAAGGGGAGGGGTCCGTCCAGATCACTGGATGTAAGGCTAGTCACTTGACTATACAGAAAGAACAGTTTGGTAATGAAAACCAACTATTTGGTTGATATAGAGCGGACCAAATGTTTCGGTAATCAACCACTGTAAAATATTATAATCACGATTACCTAAAATTAGTCTGGCCGCCAGGTATGTGAACACAGAGAAAAAAGTATGAAATCCTGGCCGAGATTTGAACCCGGGCCGATTCATAGTCTGACACGCTATCGCCTGAGCCACGACTCGTATACCTTTTGGGTAGTAAATGTAATTATAACGTTATTTTATTACGTTCTGACCAGTTCTAAACTTCATTAAGAAATTGTATGTTTGTGAATGATCTTTAAAGTTCCTTATATTAACCAAATACCGAGCTAGTTGGTTTTCATTACTAAACTATTATTTCTGTGTAGAGCCTATATTCCCGACAAAAAACAATTTTCCTTGTAGATGACAAAACGGGATCGTTATCAATTATAACACGGTTGAATTCCAATCAACATACTGAGGCTTTTCCAGGATTTTTCCTCAGCCTGACCAGGCAAATAGGGGATTGTACCTTCAACTTAGGCACTTGCCGACACCTTACGTCCCCTATCCCAGCCTTAGATGCGTAAAGACAATAAATTCAATTCAATTCTAATCAACATATTAGGCGCGGTTAATGTCAAGTACAAACTTAATGTGAATCTCTAACGCTAGATGGCACGTCCTACCTTTTTAATAGGCCAAGAATAAGCTTACTTTTCGAAAATACAAAATGGAAAAGAAAGAACATGCAAACGAAGCCATTGTTCTTGTCAGATTTTCGATTTCGTTATTAACCATTGTTAAAATCAAGTAATTGTTGCCAACAATGATCATAACTCATCACTAATTACACCTATAAACGTAAGATTTAGCACAAAGGTGTAGTACATTATACCTTGGGACTTGTCTTTTTAAAATTTTCGATATGCGTTATTCGTTCATTGTTAAACTCATTGTAATGACAACAATGGTTACATCCGAGCAACTAATGCTACAAAAACGGCAACCAGCACATTATAATTAAAGATTCCTGAAAACAGGAACAGCTTTACTATACGAGTAATACTTCTTTTACCCTGGTACCGGAACCTATGATAACTGCATTTCTAACAATTAAAACTGGGTTGTTAAAAACGTGTGGAATCGAACATGAACTGGCAGGCTGTGTAATTTTCTAAATAAAACATCTGGTACTACAGCTTCATCATGGTACTACTGTATTTTTGTTTGTTCTGTGTAAATACTACTACAGTACTGAAAAAAAAAAAACGTTCGTTTCAATTAACGAAGCCGTTAGTGTACACTTTAAAAACCGCTTTACGGCGTGTAATTCATGTCCTAATGACTTGTAAAAGAAGCGTGTTTTGTTGACTTCCATTGAGCGTGTCCCAGTGAAGAAGAAGGCTGCGTGCAATATCACCGTTGATGGTGACGTAGGCCTCAGTTCTTGATTTTAAATGGCAGCATTTGTAGTGGAGGGGAGATGTGTTTTTGTTTTGACTTTGGGTGGGGGGGACCTGTTCTCCCACATGGTGTAGACAACGTCCGACACACTGTTGCAAGCTACAGATTGATTTTATTTGTGTTACGAAAATTGATTTGAGGTAATATTGTGATTATCGTGGTCAGTGACAAGGAGCTTATATACTGTAGAAGTTTCAATTTAATCCATATTTAGGGGCCTCACAGATACGGGGTAGGCTATTCCAATTTTCGATATATCGAATCTTCGATATTAAAACTTTTCATTATCAGAATATCGAAATTGTGATTCGATATTTAAGATCGATCCTTCAGTTTGATATTTCGATACGATATTTGCTTCGACATTTTAGAGAACTTACCTATTTTAGTTCAGTACGATATTTCGCTTCGAAATTTTAGTTCAATATTTCGAATCGATACGATATTTACATCGATATATTAGTTCGAGATTTTATTTCGATACCATATTTTAGTTCAATAAATTCGATATTATTCGGATTTTAGTTAAATCGATATTCAAAGTATGAAACATCGATATCCAATTGAAAATACTGAATATCCCTACTCACAGGTAGCTAAGACCTAAGCCTGTCACATATCTGAGGGATGAGATTTCTCAGCAAGCACTTCGTGGAGGAGAAGGTAGCTACAGTTTTTGTTTTAATATCTATCATACGTGCATTCCCTGCTGAAGATCTCACATCAGCTGTCTGTTCCCGTGCACAATCCGAAGTCCACAGTACACCACGGGTCCTGGATGTGTGATAGACGTTGGGGGCCTGAAAGTTCTAGAACAGCTCTTTGTTACCAATATGTATTTTTTTAAATAAATCTTAAAGGTATCGGATTTGGAAGTCCTCGGTCGCCACTCCCTTTTAGTGAACTTCCCCCCCTCCCAAAAAAATTACTCTCTTAATTTCACTATGTGCGTCTGTACGCATGGCTAGCGAGTCAATTAGGGACGGCGCTACAGAGGGCTCAATCCCCGCAAAATCTATCGTAGACCCCCTTTATAGTCTTCTCAGTTTTTGCAATATTCTTATGTCATACATCTACTGTATATTGTAAAACAGAATGTCTGTCTGTATGTTCGAACACGATTTAAATCTACATGCGTGCAATGATTTCAACCAAATTTTGCATACGTGTTCTCATGAGTCCAGGCGCTGGAGCTTCAGGTATTTTAAGTCATCGAAAGTGACTGTGCCACGATCTAATTAATAAAAACAGTAATGTTATTGCTTATAACAATGAAACGAATACATTGTTTCCATTTTTAAATTAACTATCCGAAATGAATAAATAGTTTAGATCAGGACTGAGATTGTAATTCTTTTCTTGCCCTGGTCCATACTTCTTGCCTTGGCCGTGGCATACAGAACTTGCCCTGGCCCGGTTGGGAAAAATATAGCCACAAGAGGCCCAGGCCCGACAAGAACCTGGAAAGTTTTCGAAATTTATGGCCAAAGTCCGTGAAGTTGAGTAATGATCCAAAAACATATTCATCAAAACTATTGTTATTTAAATTTTTAAAACATTGAAAAGTGACAAATGACAAGATAAAATAATGAGTAAATACTTCATTTTCTCTTGTCTTCAAGTAAATAATTGCATTTATTTATGGACTTTAGGCATCGAATAAGGCTCAGGTCGGGAGAAGGGAGGCACAACGATGTGCAAAGGCAGCGACCCTAGCCTTATAGAAGGTACCATCCCAGAGCTCGCCTGTTGAGACTGAGGAAAACCTCAGTCGGGGTGGCTGACCGTTGCAGTGTTCATGTGCACGCTCGACCTACCCAATGCCTACTGGCTGGCAGGAACGCTACACCTAAATTTTTGTCGTGTTGTAGCAGCCGGGCCAGGGCTCAAAAGCTTTTACCATGGGCAGACTGGGCCAGGCCTCAATCTCACCCATGGTTTAGATTCATAAATTCAAATTTTGATTGTTCTAAATAAAAAACAGTATGTAGATTTAATGTTTCAGAGCACTGTAGTAATATTTGCAGTAGTATTAGAGGGGACGAAGCATTTATAATTTGTATTAGTAGTTGTAATAGTGGTACGACTATTAGGGTTGCCAGTGTATTTTGCTCACCCCGCTCCAACGGGCGGACACTTTGGCTAGTGTGTTGATCATATACTCATGTCAATCCGCACAACTTTTTTTCATTATAATAGTATGGTCCCACCCCTGACTATTTTTTCCAGGCGCTGTCATTTTTATTTTCTTACTGTGCATTTTAGTATCATTGAGGCACCCCCTAAGTTCGTATGTGCTAGTTTCGCTTTTACGTTGTACAGAAAGGTAATTTTATATCCGCAGTATGGCAACACTGCTCGAATGTGATCCAAGCGTCTGTTATTAGAGATTCACGTAGGCATGGTTCGAGGAAAAATATATTTTTTTTTTTTTTTCCTTTATTGTGGAAAGGGTGCATGGAGAGAATATGCTTCGTAATGGTTGGATATTCAACTGTTTCTGGTCGGCAGCACTGAGTGATCTGGATGCACTGGAGTGAATCAAGAGTTTGGGTTTTCACAGTAACCGCACATTCAAGAGACTTCTTCCGTAATGTTATGAGAGAAATTATGCTTGCTGAGCCGCAGATGTTGACCGATATTTATGTTTTGTTACCTGTGAGTCATTGTGGGTCATTTACTATTTAGTTGTACAACGGGGTTCTTGACCAGAGCCACCTAGCGGAAGAACTAACAAGTAAGAACTTCATTTTGACATTGTTTACAATTTACGTGCAAGATTACTCGTATAGTGCAATAAGCATTGGAATATCCCATGACAGCATCTGGTTCAAGTCCCGACAACCGATGAAATGACTGTGTTTTGCCTGGAGGTAAGATCTATGATCCGAAATACTCTGGATAGGGTGAACTCATGGTGGTTTGCGATTGCCTTCTGTACGATGAAAATGGTTCTAAGGACACCCAGGGACGCGTTGAAATAAACAATTGATAGAATACATGATCAAAAGACTGACAGTTTTCCTAACGTTAAATGAGCCTTATGCCACAGAAGAAACTGACCTAGAATTTAAAGTGGGTTCCGAACCACTATCAGTTATTGAGCCCATTACCAAAATCTTCATTGAATACTATATAGTTAAAAAAAAAAGAGGTAAAGCTATCCCCTGTGCGATACGCACGCGCCGTGAACGGTGCATGGGAGATGTGGAGGTAGCGATCCACATTTTCTTGACCTACGGTACGAAGTGAGGTGGGGTGGTCAGTCCACGCTTGACCGCATTTACCTTCCCAAGGCGCCCAGGAATACCAAGGACACTCTGGTACTCAATTTGATAGGAGGTTCAGTGCACCTCAGAGCGCCAGGCATGGGAACATTGAAAGAAAAGTCTCCAGTGGCCGGGATTTGAACCCGGGCCGCCCGACGCGCTACCGTCTGAGTCACGGCGACTCATGAATACTACATAGGGGATATCTTAAACAAGTTAGTTTAGAACTAGCACAATGCGATAAACTCTAAGTTCCATTCCTAACATGTATTTCTAAATCATTTTTGTATAAATCTGTTAGGCAACTCTGGCGCAGGCCGAATGGATGATGATGATTGAGAGAATTAATGAAATGATGACAGTGAGAGGAAATTGGAGAACCCCGAGAAAACCCACGCACACGGTGCTTGTCCTCCACATTGCATGAGCTGGGATCGAACCGAGAAACCCATATACCGAGAATGCTCTACCACTGAGGCAACGCAGTCCCTGAATCATTTTTATGCATTAAAACAAAATCATTAAGAACTTATTGTTCATCCTTCCAAAGGTCTAAAGGCTAAAACAAGAGTTTGATATATTAACAAAACCAGGTGATAAATGTTGTTTACATCTTTCATTTGTCCATGCTGGCCGACGGTAACTAAATGTTGGCAAAATCAGTGTTTACGGAAACTGAAATATCTCTTTAAGTTGTTCTTCCTCTCCGCTGGTTTTCCCATGTGAGAGATGGTGTCAGCGTAGTCCACAGGTTTTAGTTTTGGCAGATGTTTTACGGCCGGATGCCCCTTCCTGACGCCAACACACACCAGTAATCCGGGTATGGGCAATCAAAACGTTACTATGAAATGGAGAGCTCCCACTGGGAATCGAACCCAGGACCTCTTGCACTGAAGGCGAGCGCGCTAACCACAAGTAAAGAAGATAAATACATAATTCAAAAAACAACTTATTAGAACCACGCCCACCACTACCAACAAACTGTAGAGGGAGGGTCAACGGTCACTATACGGCCAATCCAGGTGTTCCGGGTGTGACAGTCTGACACTAGAAAGCTAAATATTAAAAAATCGAGGTCTGTTAACTAGTCCCTGTTGTTATTATAATGTCAGTATATTTGTATTCTACTATTCTTCAATAGCTCAGCTTTCCATTTAGATTTTATTTCGTATAAATCAAGAAAAATCTGCGTTTTGGTGGTGACTTGATTTTTTTTTTAATATTTAGCTTTCTAGTCGCACGAAAACTCCTGGATTGGTTGTATATATTACCTCCCATTTACACATATAAGTA
The DNA here is from genome assembly GCA_022664845.1 of Lepisma saccharinum. Classification (NCBI taxonomy): domain Eukaryota; kingdom Metazoa; phylum Arthropoda; class Insecta; order Zygentoma; family Lepismatidae; genus Lepisma; species Lepisma saccharinum. Next base: position 11,593 of record JAGDQP010022027.1, read on the forward strand.
TATATTTTTTATTAGGAACCAAGCAAATTTTAAGGGGGGGGTCAGTAACCTATCCCCCCCTTGGCTACGAGCCCAATCGGCACGTTATAAACAAGTAGGTAGAAGCCTCAGAGCCTTCAGCAATTACGTTAGTGGTCATTAGCCGATAATGTTATGAAGACTTCATATGGTGAAGATTTTAACTGCACACGCACTTCCGTGATGCTGTACTGTTACGGGATTCACGCATGGCGGTCGTCAAACTCTTTTTCATCTCCAAATGGGTTTCGGTTATTTCCAGCACGTGCTCAAGAAGTAGACAAAGGATACGTGATCATATGATCATTGTCTATTTTGGATGTTTGGCAGGTTTCTATCTACCGACTATATGGTTTGTGAGGACTGAGCAGATTGTCGATGCCTGCTTGGGGGATTTTGGGATGGTTACGAAACTATAATGCGTAGTGTCCGAAAATTTGGAGCGCTTTGACGTTCAAAAAGCTGTCTCGTGGGTGCACATTTCATTTGTACTAAAACCATCACCTTCAGTGTTGCCAGTGTTAGCGAGAAATCGCTAAGTCTGGTGGATTTATAAGAGTGGTGGCTGGCGACAAGAATTTTGCAAAAGTCGCTATCGAATATACACATTTTTAAATTTACTTTGGAAATGACAACATAGTGTAACATCTACCGCAACAAAGAGGAGGTGATGGATGAGAATGCAGTGTAGTTTTTAATTGATTTCAAGTGTCTATGCATTATACGTTTGAAATTCATATTGAGTGCAACCGCAAATTCGAGATCTGTATTCGGCAAAATAATATTTAACGACTTCCTAGTGACTTTCAACGCTGAATCTAGCGATATTTTATCATGAAGAGTTGGCAACAGTGATCAGCTGTCTCCCTATGCTTGAGATATTTATTTTAAAATATAATGCTTGTTATGTGTAAGTTCTGTGGTTACTTGCAGTTGACAATGCCGATAACCTTATAAATTATGTTGAAATATTTTTAGCAACACAACGCAGCGCTTGTCAGCCGAGCTCATGTTTGACTCACTTGTCCCAGTGATTCCGCAACCTCCCGTCATCCAACCACAAATTATCAACAACATAGGCCTTTAGACAACATTGGAATGAAGAAACTGGGAGAACCTCGAGAAAACCCACGCACACGATGTTTGTCGCTTATATGGCACGAGCAGGGATCGAACCGAGGATCCCAAGCACAGAGGTGAGCACTCTACCACTGAGCCATCGCGGCCATACAAATCACATAACTTATAAGCTGTAAATCAAAGACAATAAACCCCGACCTGATATAGAATCGGGTTTACAATTGATATTATGCTTTATTAAAGCATTCGAAATGGCGGCAAAACAGCTTCAACGATCTCATTAGGCTGCTTGTCAAATTGAAACAATGACTGGACCCATGTTAATGCTGCAATGCGCAGTTATTATGAAAAATGTGTTTACTGAAAACGTTCATTTTTATTTAGCGAAATAGTAAGATAGCCACAGTGAAGGATCATTGACTTGAAGTGGTCCATAAGTCGGAAAAGGTTGCTAACCATAGTGCTAGAGACACTATCATCAGTCATCACCTTTTATTTTCAGTTTGATGCAGTCACTCTAATTCCCCCTCCCTCAGAAACGTGCCATCATATTACGAGTCATTGACAGAGCGGCGGATGGGGGGGGGGAGAAGAAGTTGTGAAGTCGTGCGAGGCCACACCCACAAAATTCGTCCTTCCTTTCCCCAATGCACCCCTTGCTTGTGGTTTACAGATTATGAACCAAACCCTCTTATTTTATCCTAGTCTGTTTTTCACCTCACGTCCTGTTATGGCTGATCGTGTTGTATTAATTTTTTTCTTCTTTGATTTCAGACAATTGTTTTTGTTATGATTTTTTTTGGACAAAACAGGAATACAAAGGATAAGTTTCAAATGTATTCTTCTCTCTGATGTTTTTTTTTTTATCGTCAGCAGGAACAATCGTTATGAACAACGTGAGAACATCGCAATCCAGACGGCGATTTTGTTGTGCTTTCGCGAGGAGGGTTTGAGCACTGACAAGGGAATGTCTCAAATGGGCACCGGCGATTCCTGATCAAACAGTACACACAATCTATAGAAGAGAGAGAAACAGACAAATCCGTATTTTTAGCGACTTTATAGAACCAAAAAGAATTGGGAGGAAGTTTATAGATTTGTTATCTTAAACGGGATCTGGCGAGCTTCTAAGGACAGTCAGGACCCTAACAGTTGTTGGTGAAGTGGGCTCTGAATCACACCGTTGAATGGACAGTGTCGAGAACAACGGGCGGGCAGAAGACCGATATGATAATTAAGTGTGTGCGGAATCAGGTCCTGAAGGAATTGAGAACCGGATAGGGAAACCGGGTTACCCGATAATTTATACCCGAACTCACCCTTCCATGGCCCTGTCCCATTCCTGCCTAGTTATCACGAGTAGAAAGCAAACCTTCAGGTTACCCACTCATAGAAATACTGCATTTAAAACTGTTAAGAGATTCGAGGTGAAATTTTCGCGACGTTATACCCTCTAAACAGCATATTCAATAGGGAAGGGTTTGGGTTCGAACAGAAATTTGTTTATAAGATTTCGTATTTATACCCCGATGCTGATAATACCTGCAAAGAAATTGACCATGTAAGGCCGTGTTTGTCCGCTACAGGGCGTTAAATTTTGGAGCAGGTGGAAGACAGCCCGGGCAGCCACTGCAACGGATTTCGGTTCGAACATTCATTTGTTACTCAAAATGTATACATGGACATACCTGACAGAGCTGATTAGGGTTGCCACCTTTTGATGAATAAATTACGGGACAATCGGCAAAAAATACGGGGCAAAAATGAAATAACCTAAAATGAAAGTAACTAGTTAGCCCCTGTACTGCTATATGACTACTCGCACAATTTAAAAACTTGCTCAAACTCCAGAAGCACTGGGGGGAGCAAAATGAATATTTCATTCGTCTAAGCATAGTTGGCACAAGTATCTGTTATCAATTAGACCAAACAGCAAGGACGAGTATTATAGCGCGCCGCTATATTGGGACCTGGAGTAAGGTGACAATATTTTTTTTTCAGTTATTCAACGGAGAATCGGGATAAATTCTAACATTATTTTCATCAGTTTTCAATTTTTCCACTTATTCAGGGAGCATCGGGATAAATTCTAAGAGTATTTGCATCAGCTTTTATTTGTTTTCAGTGATTCCGGGGAGAATCGGAACACTTTCTAACATTATCTCCATCAGTTTACCTTTTTCCGAGTGATTCCGTGAAGAATCGTAATATCTTCTAACATTACTTGCATCTGTTTTCAAATAAATGTACTTGTACTGCTATTTCAGTACAATAAATTAATTAATTAAACATAACGTATATTTTATTTCTATGAAATGTTTTAGATCAAAAGATAACTACTTCTACAATATCAAGAATTTAGCAGAAAAAGTAGTGAATACAAAATTAGGACTATTGAAAAGAGTACATCTGGTAGCCCTGGACAGAAGTCGTTTTCGAATGTTTCTTTCTAAATGAAACAACAAACATTTTCGAAGGATATTTTTTCCTCAAACCGGGAGGAAAATGACTTAATCTGGAGAAATCTCTCGGAAACCGCGGGTGAATGGTCACCCTAGCCTGGAAGTATGGACGAAGTCTGCTCGCCAGCCAGCAAACAGTTGGTAAAGAGTCCACCACGGTTTATTTGTTAAAATTATGGATATGTAAAAATATGCATGTGAATTTACTAGTTATAATACGGGACAACCACTTATAATAACGGGACGCATAATTTTTACCTAAAATACGGGACAGGTGGCAACCCTAGTGCTGATAAGGACTGCAAATCCACAATAGCGTGTAACGGATAGTTTGTTAGATATAGGCCACTAATTGTCTTCACAAATGCCAGTTAGGCTTTTCCCCAAAGTGAGTAAAACAGAAGGGAGACTCACAGTAGGCACAAGAACAAAAGACACGTCAGAGGAACCTTCAAAGGGACACTCCAAAAACGATACGAATCTCACAAAAGAAATCTGAATTTCGGGTGTGGGGTTCGTACCACCAGGACCTCCCTTTACGTACGTCCTTATGCGTAACTATCAGCAAATTCAAGATTGTAAAATAAAGTGGCATTTGACACCGTGTCCATGGAGTGTGATTTTGAAGATTGCTCTTTATGCCTATTTTGATTCTCCCTTCTGTTTTTTTCCCTCTTTTGGGAAAAAGCCTAACTTGCATTTGTGAAGACAAGTACTGGCCTATATCTGCCAAACTATTTGTTACACAGTACTGTGGATTTGCAGTCCTTATCAGCACTGTCAGGTATGTCCATGTGCACATCTTGAGTAACCAATGCGTGTTGAATCGAAACTGCGGGAGCCGTTGTAGCGGCTGCCCGGGCTGTCTTCCACTTGCTCCAAACTTTAACGCCCTGTAGCGTACAAACGAAGCCTTAAACCGGTCGAACTGTTTTACAGGCATTAGCAGCATCGGGGTACAAACACATATACCAGATATATATATATATATAATCCTGTTCGAACCCAAACCCTTCCCTTTACACAATGGTGCCGTGTGTAAAACAGTGTTGTCAACTCACCACAAATCTGATTTTTATTTTGAATGGCGTTATTTACCATATATTATACGTTCGAAACGTACACAATATAACTTGAACTTGTGAAATTTCACGACGCAAACTTTGAGGGATACATTGGAAATAATATAACCTAACGTAGTAAGCACATAGTGTATGACAATATAGTGAAATGAACACAGTAAAATTGACAGCGGCCGTGACCGAGAATCGAACCCTGATCTCCCAGTGGCCAGCTAGGTATGCTAACCATTACACCACTACAGCACGTTCAATCCCCTGCATTTATACAATAGTATACTCTCTCCCAGCTCCTCATTGTTAGTTACAATGTATGATAAAACAAGCTTGATTCAACATTGAAATTGACTTGAGTTCACTTGATATTGTAAGCTTAATTCAAGCTTGATGTAGGCAGTTATGTTGATATGTATCGTCACTGTACAGAAGACGGGATCATAGTAAAGTCTCGCCGACAAATCACATTCTGTCGGTAGTTCTGTCCTCAGGTGCAGGCAGTACTGCTTGAACCATAAGCAATGCTGACAAACCACTATTTGAAAGTTAATAGCTTGGTCTAATGGTTAGCGTATCGGAAAAGTGATCTGGAGGTCCGGGGATCGAATCCTGGCGTAGTTGTATTTACATACTTTTTTAAAAGAAAACTATTTTTTTCCCCTTTTTATACACTTTTGGAAATTTAAAATTAGTGACTATTGGTTGGTTAGGTTAAGTAAGTCAGGTTCGCTGTTTTTTTTTTATTATTATTATTATACACGCATGTGTTAGAACCTAATTTAACTCACGTAACTTCCGGAATGTGTTTTGTCGGCGAGACTCTCGAATCATAGCCTAATAGTAACCATTCCATTCGGACTTAATACCGCTGTGACGTGAGCGTGCTGTATAAATAAAACTTCCAATTTCGCAAGTTGGCTCGGTAGATGAGTGATTAAAGCTGCTCGCTATGTTTGTTTGTTTCACGCTTGTTGTGACAACTTGATATGGCAAGCTTATTCTGCTATCGGGGCATCTCCTTCTAACAAGGAATCACCACCACTGTTCCCCCTGCTCGGGCGGGGACACATAGTGTAGTCATTTTAGGAAAATTAGGTAAAAAGTCTTACAAGCATGAAACTCGGTGTGTGTATAGTATTTGGTCATTCAAATAACATACTAAAAGTCCCCAAAAATAAAACTTTTGCTACGGCCGCCATCTTGGAAAATGGCGACCAATTTTTTTCTTTTAATTGTCGCGGAAACTGAGTATAGGATCGAAGAAGGTTTCAAACAAAGTTTGTTCAGCATGAAATCATTGAGGTTTCCAGGTGCCTTCACTTTGCAAGCAATAGTAGCTGTTTTCCCTCCGGGATGAAATGAGCAATTTCAGAGGCAGCGCTAACTAACAAACTCTCACCCAGATGTTCACAGGCGACATCCCTCAACCCGCAATACTTGCTCCAAATCCTCGATTACTTTTTATCTTCCAATCTGGAGGGTAACATGAAAGGTATATGCTGATAATTAATTAACACAATCCTGCCCGGAATTTGTCACTCAATCTGAAGTATAGCACCTAACGGAATGCAGCATATCATTTCATAAAGCGAATCGAATTTTCTGATCTGGAAATTATTACCTTAACAAATGATACCTGGGAACTCTCTTAAAGAAACACGATAGTCCAGGTCGGATGTCTTGTTTGATTTCTTTTTTTTTTTTAAGTAGGGGCTGATTTTTAGTCCAGTTCTCGCCGGGTACAGGTCCCGTTGGAACTATAGGGAGTACTACCAATATTCTGAGGCCTACAAGTACCCTTGGCTATTGTTGGACGTAGTACTGGAAAAAAACTAAGATATCCGTGATTCCATTAATGAGGTAATTTCATCTGCGCAAAATACTTGGGCAGGCAACTTATAACAACAATGCATCTTCAAAAATCGAAGTCCGCTGATCAAACTTCAAACAATGAATTAATTATCCCAGGGGAGAAATTAATAAAATATCAAATTATGTGCAGAGAAACATCGGAGCGAAAATTTATTGGAGTTGAAAAGTGAATATTTATGACCCCGCCAAACTTAGAGAAACAAGAATCAGATTATGGCATACTGCACCTTCTCTCCTCCTGTCTTCTGTTGAGGACTTGCTACCAGACGATCGTTGCGGCTTTAGATATCAGCAGTAAAGCCCTTTGGAGCTCTATATACTAATTGCTGCAGAAAACGTCAACCGAAAAACGAAGTCCGGTTTCTATCTAACTGACTTCAGAAATTCATTCTGTAAGACTTGCCCTAATTGCAGTTAGTTACTGCTTGGCCTATCTCCAAAGTACAACTTCACATCGCCTCCTGACGCTGTTGTCACTCGAACCGTGTGCTCCCGTCGACCGTTAGTAACTGATCTCGAGTCGAAAGAGTTCCTATATTTATTTATTTTTTAAAAAGCAAAAACATCTCAAAAAGTTATCAAAATAGCGGTGATCACACCCAAAAGTCGCTTTATCATCGAACTCAGTCAGTGCTGTGGCCATCTACGTAATCAAACTCCGCCTTCTCCTCAATCGCCTGTTTTCTTAGCTGCAAGTACAGAAACAAAGAGAAACATGGAAAATTTCGGTCATTTACAATTACTTTAGGGTCAATAGCGTCTCCTGACCCAGCTGAAACCTTCGTAGCTCTGCTCAACACAGCTTCTGAGCTATTACAAAGGCACTTTTTAGTAGCTACTACAAAATCCATATGCATTGGTTATTCACATTACAAGAATAAAATTACAATAAGTTCAAACATCCTTAATCTAAAGAGAGAGAAGGGGAGAGGGGCTGCCTGCAGAACAATAGGAAATTATTGGAAGGGAAAGCATGATTTACAAATTAAATATATATTCAAAATAAATACAATCAAGTTATAATACAAAATTATGAATATTACAAATAATAATAATAATAATAATTTTGGTATGCAAATGACTCTTTTTTCCCTCTTCAACACGAGATGTAGTCACTCGTAACAAGCTTATCAATCTTTTTCGTATCACCCGTTTTTTTCCTTCATTTGACCAATCCTAAAGCCACATAATGACATCAAACGAAAACGATTTTTTTTTTTGAAGCCAAAATTCATAGATCAGTTAAAAAGTTCTTAAAAGGATGGGACTTGGTATATAGATAGTACTTACCAAGTAACACACTAAAAGTCCACAAAAATCAAACTTGTGCTACGGCTGCCATCTTGGAAAATGGCGGCCAAAATTAAGTTTTGTCACTTTTCGTAGAAACTATGCCGCACTTCAAAAAGTGTTTTAAATTAGTTTGTTCATCATAAAAATTACAAATCTTTGTTATTAAGACCATTTTTTGATTGACCGGAAACCAGAAAATGGCACAAAACTAAACTGACTGTCATAATAGTCTATGACAGATGGCGGCCGTAGCAGAAGTTTGATTTTGGAGGACTTTTTGTATGATATTTGAGTGACCATATAATAAATAAATAACCACTGGCATGACAGGTCCTGAGCCTGCCCCAACGCCATCTGTCCACGTTTGGTGGCACTGCGTCCACCTGGGTGACGGCTGTGTGGCCAGCACTGCGCGCACATAACCACGAACAGGCGTATCGGGGTTTTTCTAGACAGAGTGTGGCCGTCACGTCTTTATTCACGTGACTCCTCAGTTTGCCTCACGACGCTGGTTGAACGCCGAAAAGTGGGACTCCAGTCGGGAATTGAACCCGGGACCAGGCGGACATGAGTGCAACGGAGTCCCTAAGTGACCGTATACTATATGTATACAAAGTTTCATGCTTGTAATTTTTTTTTTTTTACCTAATCACAAAATTTTGGCTTAAAATGACTGCACTCAAATAACATTTCTCATTTTACCAATTTCCATCCCTGAATTTTATTTTGAAATTGGTCAACAGAGCAGCTGACACCTAATAACATTTCCAATTTTCGGACTTTCTATTGATTGTTTAGTAGATAGTCCTTACAAGGTTATATCAGTTCCGTCGTTGTGCTTCTTCGAATGTGTATGGCGCGAGGTCGTAAAGCGACAGTTGCACCTTGGTTTGCATTTTAACTGATCCTTTTTTTTTTATTTATTTATCGTCCTCTCCCTTCAAGTGCATATATTCCGGATGCCAACTGTTTGTATGTGACATCATTAAAAATCTGGCCGCCTAGGATACTGATAGAGTGAAAAACTGAAAAGCTCTCGTCAAAGCAGCAGCGGTCATCGTTTGTGCACAACTTTGTCGTTGGATTGTTTGTGTATGTGCAATTATAACCCTTCTTTCTGTTAGTGGGCGTGCCTCTTTGCAGTGTTACCAACCAAGTAGATTTATTAAAGACTAAATTTGGTTTCAAATTTATTAGAATTGTCGTAAGCCCCACATGGTTTTGTGAGATCTTTGTGTGTTCGGCGCCTTAAAGCATTACGATGTTTTCCGCGATTGATTTATACGCATTGCATAAAGTATATTTGAAAAAGAGAATATGTAAATATTTATCCATATAAATGTGAACAAGCAAGTTCTTTCTTCGTTCTTGGATTAATGGTTTAAAATTGTAAATATTTTTTTTTATTTCATATCAATAGGGGAAGGACCCCGAATATGAGACCCCCTTTAGTAAGAATGCTATTTACTAGTTAATTAAAGCGTCAACAAATTCTGCTTTTGCGTTAATATATTCTATGTAGTGTATAATTTATGATATGATGCCATGAAAATTGTAATTAAAAAATATATTGAAAAATGTAAACAAAATTGCTACTGTGCTATTTTGATGATGGGTGCCTAATAAGAGACCCCCGACTTCTTGTGGAATGTTGAAACCATAGAGTTAGGAAGAAAATAGAGAGAACATATATGACGTCACATGAAGCCAAATTATGATTCGTCGGCAGCCATATCTTGTGTGGCCCCATGAGAGTCCCTCTATACCGAGTACTGTGAGGATTGCCTTTTTCGATAGAAGGATGAGTGCACCTCAGAGAGGAAATACTCGGAAAAGAGGGACTCTAAATATGGGGCCAGTTAATATGGCCGAAATGCCTCGTCCCTTCCGTCTCTTGCCTTCATTCCCCTCTCCAACAAAACAGCCTAAGGTTCCCTCTATTTATATTCCTAACTCTATGGTTGAAACAGTTATTTTAGAAATTTACCATTGAACAGTCACTTTAAACCAAATCCTGTTATGGCACAAAAATATAAAACGCCAAATTTTCAATTAACCCTCATTTTCTTTTATTTTATACTTTGCCTTCAAGTGGTCTTCCCACAAATATCGCCCGACATTTTCGTATTTTGTTACATAAAACAGAAAGTACAGATAAATATAGTTTTAATGTTCAACGTAACTGTTACAATAGAGAAAACAACAATGAGAATCAACGTAAAACATTAAACAGAGACTACTTTGAGAATAAAGAAATTTCGATACAAATAAGTTCCTAATATGAGACCCAATATTATTATACGGTTTCCATTATGAGACCAGTCTCATATACTGAACCCCTTAAAGGTCGCATAATAAGATCGAAGAATAAACAAATGACTAACAATATCTCAGTTATAAGTGGAAGAAAACTGGTAACTCATTGCGTGTTACAATACACATACACACTGCTACGAAATAAAGCAAAGATAGAATGAATATCAGCTTATCTTCTCCATTTTTAGCGCCTAATTCGTGCACGGGAAAAAAAGGTTTTTGGTCCACGATTTCTTTTCCACACACGCTGCACCAACAATTCTCCACACAAAGAGCTCACGTGACATCCAGTGCTGGCGGGCTTTTTCATGGTGTTTTAGTTTTTCTCCGCTAGGTTGCAGCTCTTGCTTCAGTAGGTAGATAGGGTTTCAATTTAGGTGCCTATCCTCATATTCGAGGTTCTTACCCTACACTGGCGGAATAACGGAACAGGCCTACAAACTGGGACGTAAGGCGACAGCTAAAAAAAAAAATGATATACCATTTTTTTTTTAACATCACACCCCGTATTGCAAAGGAGTCGCTGAAATATCACCTCAGCATATGTCAAGTCATTTAGCTCCTCTTCCCTACTTAGCAAGCAAAATTAAGCAGATCCCGGATCGCCAGTTCTGGGTTAAACTATTTAGGAGCCCTGGGCTATAGACTCTGTTACGGCCCCTGTTACCTATCTCCTGTAGTCGTATGAGTAACTGATTGACCAGTGGCGGGCCCCTGAACGAGTGGGCCTTAAACTCCTTCCTCAATCTGGCTCTAATACATGGACGTCCAACAAATATAAGCAAAGTTCGAACTCCCTCTTCCCCCTTGGATGCTGGTGTAATATTTTAACGACCTCGAAGCTAATTATGTTTAAAATGTGAAAACATGATACTGTTTTTATACCACAAATTATATTCTGTACAATTGTACTTCAATTGATCTTCAGAGTAAAAATATTTGACATATTTTTTTTTCTTTTTTTTCTTATTTTCCCTAAGTTGAATGTTTGAGAATATGCCACGGCAGTTTTGCTTTCATAACAAAGCTATTTGAGAACATTTTCTCGTCAACAGTACATAATTATTATTTAATAAAAAAATAAAAATATATATTACTCAGTGAAAGTTAGACATCATAATTAATGTGTGTATTTTAAGAGAGTTAATTCAGTTATATAATGCAAGAATTTAATCTGTATAAACCGGAAATCCGGTTACGCGAGCCAGATAAAAGAGGTTCTACTGCATTGGTTATATTCTATCCCCCACTTTTGATATGCATTAACGGAAACTTATCAGTATTTGAAATCCTTAATATGGGTTAACATGTAGTTGAATAAACGGTGTTTGTTTATATTTTAATACAAGAGAAACTTTTAAAACATGTAAAATGTGTCTGTTGCTATGCTTAAATAAAATCTTACATTATTGTAATGTACTTGGCCGGTCTCATCTTCGTGAATTCGCGCATGGGAATACTGGTCGCGGGAGTAGTCGAAGGAACAAGGAAAATACTCCCTGGTCGAAGCAACGGACACATGCACCATATATGGAGGACGTGGTACAAAGTAACACCTACAAAACCACCTCACGAGAGTTCTGACTGAACCTCTCCATTGATTGGCTTTGGTTCAGAAGTAACTTTTGATTGTCTGCCTGTGCTTGCAACGCAATCTAACTTTCAATAATAATAATAATAATAATAGTAATATAGTAATTATAATCTGATTCCCTTATCTCTATAAATAAAATTGAAAGTGACTATGTTTGCGTTATCACCACGCAAAAAGTTCTTGACCGATTAGAAAGATTTTTCGCACATGTTTAGACACTGGACCGGACTGAAGAGTTATCATATCACTTGGATTCTAAAATTATTATCTTCAGAGATAATCGTCCATCTAATTGTCCATTGAATTCCAATGGTGGTTGTAACATTTAAAATTTACATTGGAAAAATGACATTGGAAAAATTTAAAATCAAGGAACGCGGCAACCAACATTACAATGCTGTTCGACGGGTTGACTATCTCCAAGGGGTCATATTTGGCATTACTATCAATTCATCAACAACGGATATTTTAGTTTTTCTTGATCCGACACCCCGCAGTGGGGGGAGGGGCGAAAAACCTCGACCCCGCTCCAACGGGCGGGAATAAAAGTGAAAACATATACAACCACAGTATTCTTGAAAGCAATTATAGGCCCTACAGAGCAGTTTAATTTATTCTACCTTCTCGTTTTATTGAACATTGAAATGTGTAAAGTTAGTTCCCTGTATAATATATTTAACCGAGCGGCTGTAATTCATTTGTAGAGCGTTGGCTTAGCATTCGGGAGGTTCTGGGATCAATCCCAGCGGCCGGCCATCCTGACCCAGGGTTTTTCTCGTTTTCCCCTCAGTCCACCTGGCAAATGTAGGGATGATACCTTCAACTCAAACCCTACCCGACTCCTTCCCGCACCCTTTTGCCTCCCACAAGGCATGAGTCTTAGATGCCTAAAGGCTATGAATGATTAAAATTCAAAATGTCAATGTCTTTACTTAAAAAAAAAAAAATGACTGGTCAATCGTTGAAAAATGACATTTGGTGGAGTTAATCAATTTAACGAAATTATGGTGAGTTTAACCAATCTGCATTAGTCTTTAACGAATCGTCCGCTTGTTAGCTAACGAGTGTAGGGTTACCATATTGTTAAAGTAGAAAAAGAGTACACTTAGGGATAACTCATGGGAAATAAGACCTATAAATGAGGCTTCACTGTATTATTATCAATAATAATAGAGCAAATTTTATAACTTTGAATTTAATAGTTACCATAATAATTAAAAAATATAAATAAGAAAATGATAACTTAGTTAATATAGGAGTTAACAATAAGTGTTTAACTGAGTTCAGTGACAGTCTATTTCTTTCTTGTGTCCACTGTGATTTCAACCAACTGAAAATCCTCTCCACGTATAGGCATTGTGACCACTGAGCAGGTATTACATAAAAAACTGACCTTTAACAATTCAGAATAAACTGATACTGTATTAGCACTGAAATAGTTCAACCACTTTTTATAAGACAATGCTTCACTGAACTCGTCGTTACCTTCCTTTTCTGTCAGATAAGTTTTCAAATCAGAAAGTTGATCAAACGGAAGACGTTTCTCAATACTAGCAACTTTTCCCCTCGTAAATTCTACACATTTCACAGTATCTGTCCACTGTGGAATTATGCGAAACTTCAGACAGCTGTCATATACATACAATAATGTTTTTCTTAAAGTTAAACATAGATGCTCATTTTCCTGACTTTATAATCACCTCCATAACTTTTAATGGCAAACACACTGCTTCCTTTTTTTCGTTATTGTCCTTGCCACTGAGGTATCAATTCATACATAGAGAGAGAAATAGGATTTCAGGGCTGGTAATGTCTAAAAGATATTCTGTTGATAGCAGGGGCGGACTGGTAACCAAAGGGCCAGTCCAGGAATCCAAAGGAAGGGCCTACCCACTGGTAACCAAATGTCCTTTGTGGTAGTAAGCGTTATCGTTATGACGCGTGGGCCCGCCAAAAGAATTGCAAGGGCCCTTAGAGTACTGAACAGCTCTTAAAATACAAAGTATTCCCCTTTATATTCATACCCCCAAAATTGTTATTCCAATGATCACTACTGAAAGCTGTCTATTTATCAGATGTTGGCTTTTGCTAACGCATTAAGCACAACTTTAGAAAACTTCTCATCTATAATTGATAGGACATCTAACAGTTTATGTAATATACCTGTTTTTATGTCAAAAGTATTCCATCAAATAGAACCAATCATTGTTGCTCCGTGATTGGAAATGTCACTTGAAACACCAGTATATATTTTATATTCTGAACGTTAGATTGATCTATTATTTTCAAGGATGGTTCTCACGAAAATCCTGTATCCGCCCCCGGATGTGAGGCAGTGTGAGGCCAAATTGAAATGTTTATAGTATTTACACCAGGCACCCTTGTCAAAATTATCCTAATCCTTCTGGCAGAGCTTGGTGGCTTGGTGTGCAGTACGAGGGTTACAGTTGGCCCCAAAAGAGCAAACTTGGCAACACTTCCCTCTTCCTGTATTTGATTTGAATCAAGCGTTTCTCTTTCTCCATTCCCCACCCCCCATGGAAGGGGGTAAATTTTAAAGATTTTAAGTAACTGTCATGAAAGAAGAGACCAGTTATGACCTTGACAAGTTAGAACCTGCAGGCAATGTGTGTTGATGTGTAATGTATGTTGAATGTTGAGTTCCAGGGCGCGCGCATATAAGCAAAGTATGAGATACTAAGTTAACGGCTTCATTTGTTTTGATATGTGAAAGTGCCGAGATTGAATTTAGAGTGTCTGGTGTTTTCTTCAGCAAGTCAAGAGGGCGTGAATGTGATTTAAGGCGTTCTTACAAAGTTGTTTTTTGTGTTGTTAACTGTGCTTAGGAAGTCTAGACACGTAATTTCAATGTTTTAAACTTAAAGAAATCGCGGAACACGATGAACAAAATGCAACTACTGTAGCGATATGAAAGTAAGTACAAAAGAAGATAAATACACGTACAAGATTATTTATGTGTCTACTAAAGATAAAAAGAATGTCGAAACTACGGTATATAATTTAAGAAGTAGAATTTTGTTGTTGCTCTGAATGATTAAAAAGTGTTAATAAAACAGAGTAAATAATACCATAAAATTACATACTGATAAATACAAAAGTACTCAAGTTATGGGAACAGGCTATGTTTTTTTTTTGGTCAAATCTGCTAAAGAGAATCGGTAATTTTCTATATTAGTGACTTCTGTTATAGGGCGTTGAATATATAACGTACGTACCTATTTCGGTTCGCGTAATGCATAATGTGCTGCAAAAAGATGTGATGCGAGTGCAAGGACATTGTAGAAGGGCATAGGCCTATTTGTCTGCACTCACATCACTTGTCTTTTATGCATTCTACATATCCAGAATAATGAAAGTAACAACATTTGATGTGCATTTAGTGACATCCGGAGTAGCTAATAGTGAAAAGCTCTATAACCTGTTATACAGTAAGATGTCGTCTGCGCCTGTTTGATATTTTTGTTTTTTATTGCGTAAAACTGCAGTACCGTACATGTGCACGAGGAAATTTAAGTGCAAGGCTAAATGTCACGACTGTCAAAAATATTACGTAGCACTGTTTTACAGTTTGTCGACAGTTGGCGTAACATTTGTGATTATATTGTTTTGAATGACATTTTGATGATATTTATGGTAGGCCTATATTGTTTTGAAAAGATTTAACTTTATTTTACGTTATCATTGTAACTGTGCTACGATAACTGTTCCCCTTGTATTTCGATCACCAAAATTTACGTGCATTTCTTGTATTACCAGGGATTGCCACTACCTGGAAAACTAGGGGAAATCAACCTACAAGTAGTCCGGGAATTTCGTATAAATAATATTCAAACCTGTAAAATTTAGGGAAATTAAATTGTAAGGTTTCGTGCTTCACAACGTTATATTTTTAAACTAGCCGGAGCCACTGTTCTATTCACTAAGCTTCATAGCTCTATCATTCTATGGGAGATTCTTGGCTTCCGTATTTAATACGGTTTTACTTCTAGAAGTATGTTAATAGTTACTGGTACCTGGAAAAGTCGGGGAATTCGTTTGTTAAGATGAGTGCAAAACTCTCCAAGCTCACAAACTTTAGAGCTATTTTATTGCAAGAAAAAAAATATTCTGTTTCTTCTTCAGAAACCATGGCCAATTGGCGCCTAATTTATATAATCTAATCACATTATTAAGTTAACATGTGTAGTGATTAAGTTATTAACGTCCTAAACTAGTTGGTGGACGTTTGATTTTTGATAAAATGGGTTATAAACCATCCCATTCAATCGACTCCATGGGGATTTGAACATAGAGGAATCGTTAGAACGCTCTGGGCAGAAGTAGAATACTTTAGCCTTCTCGAAATAGCCTGATCAGTAGTTATAAATCGATTGTTTGCAGGGTGTCGGGCGATCTGGAAAGTCAGGGAATTATTATGGCATTTCTTCGTGCTCACAAGTAAATGCTTCTTTAGACGATACAATTTCTCGTACGATCCCTCGTATGAAATCTCATCGGTTACATTCTTTGATCGTGTAAAGCGCGGATCGTACGATTTTTCATGCTATCTCCGATGTGTTCTCTAAATAGAAACGGTCCCATTTTTCAGCGGATTTTTCGTATAATCTATGACAGTGCCCCTACTGGCGATACAGCGTGCTTTCCTATTCGGCTGTTTGGTTATGGATTACTAGACAAAGAGAACATATTAATGTTATTAGGTGATGCTGAAATGAACATACATAATGGCATAATAAACTATTACATGTATAAAGATATAAAACAAAGGTTTTAAGGGAAGTGTACAAACGTCGGTGATACTGCAGTTCAGCTACTTCTGCCATAGAGGACTGGCATTACCTCAAAATGCTACGTTTTGCATTCCTATAACCATAAAAGGTAAAAAAATACGTGAAAAACATGTTTAAAAATATAATGACAAAGTTCTGATGTGATGTAATAGCTACTGCTTCTCGTATATATTGCGCAATGCAGTTAAGGTGATTTTCTTGTGCGTAGAGTACCGAATCTACTGCAGGCATGATATGTATGAAAGGAAATAATGTAGAGGATACCGATATCTTTGCAATCATATCCCCCCCCCCAATGATTTTGATAAACATATACGCCCTGTGCATCAAAAATAATGAAATACATTGAACAGTAATTACAGAAGTAGACATAATGTAAGTAGAGTGTCGACGTCAAGCCAGAGCTGTGCAAGTCAATACATGAGCTAGGTAATTAATCGAACGAACTAATTTTTATTCAAGGGTTAAGACAGCTGGCCCTCCCTATTCACACCTATATACCTTGTGTGAAATGAGCCTATAAATCACAAAATCTACATTATTCCTCATTTTTGTATTTCATGCTCATAGGAACGTAAAACGTAGGATTTTGAGGCGTTTCCAGTGCTCTGTGGTAGAAGTAGTTAAACCGCAGTCTTACTAATTATCCCCTTATGTATAAATAAGAGTTAATATATCCCGATTTATATACTTCTAAAGTGCTGTGTAATGTCACATATCTTGTTAACTCAAGTTTATTGTAAAAACAACATATATGACTCCGAGCCAACTTATCACCGAAGACGGCAAAATTTTCAACGTTTTTTGTGTGTCCCCATTGAAATTTCTTTATTGAAGTACAGAAGTAAAACTACAACACTCTCGTTACCACTGACACCTAGTAGAAGTTAGATTCTCTTGGTAAAAGAATGTGGCATTAAAACAAACTGAATTTCTGTTGTGTCAAGATTCATTCTTATCAATATTTTAATTCTTTTTCTATTTTTTAAATGGCCTATACTTTCACAAAAATCTGTGGCATAATTACCCTAAAAGCCTGAGGTGTCACAACTATAAACTCCTACAGTTTCATCATTATCCCCTCGTATCCAAAATTGTACCGTGTAAAAGACTATACAATATTGTATGATTTATCGTACGAGAAATCTCGTACTGTGGATTGTATACATTCTAACATACGAGAGATCGTACGAGAAATTGTATCGTCTAAAGCGGCCTTTACACTATTTCAAGTGAACACTCAGATCTAGAAGATATATTCATATTTAAAATCAGCATTAAAAAAAAAAGTTTGTGTGTAAAATATTAGGTGCCGTTGGCCTGAGGAGAGTGATATGAAAGTTTTGAAATACCAGAATACTTTTAAATTATGGAAAGCAAATACATATTAATACGTACTGGGTTGAAGGCGCTACCTTGCGGACGATATATTCTTCATGGCCGCCATATTACACGACCCCTTTCCCATTTAAGAATCTCGATTGATTTTCTTAAATGGGAAAGGGGTCGTGTAATATGTCATTGTGGGCTAAAATTTTACGAGAAATACGTTTCTGAAATCAGTTTTGCTGTAAATGTAATAATCTGAGAGATAAGAGCATGTCACGCTAGCTTGGGGTAATGATACAATAACCGGGAAATACCTATTTTGCCTTGAAATAACGACGGAAATGAAACCCAAATGCGTACAAATCCATATCAATAGGGCACAATTTGTATGCATTTATGTTACATTTCCGTCGTTATATCGAGAAGAAATGGGTGTTTCAAGCCTATTGTATTGTTACCCCATGTTAGCGTCACATACTCTTATCTCTGACAATATTACATTTACGGCGAAACTAACTTCAGAAACGTATTTCTCGTAAAATTCTAGCCCAGAATGACATATTAGACGATCCCCCTTCCCCATTTAAGAAAATTAATCGAGATTCAAGATGGCGTCCATGAAGAATATAACCTCCGCAAGGAAGCTCCTTCCACCCAGTACCCATTACTGCGTATTTCAACACTTTTATATCACTCTCCACAAACAAGAATCTGACTATTGTATCATCAATGGCACCTAATAGTTTACCCACAAACGCAGTTTTTTATGCTGATAAATTCTCGTCTAGATCTGAATATCCATTCGAAATAGTGTTACTTGCCAATGGACTTCCTTGCCCATGGAGCGGAACAGAGATGGGTTTTTGTATTCAAGTTACTGCGTAGCAGGGTTGAAAAATATCACGATTTTTTTTCCAAAAATAGTTTTGGTTGATTTTTTTTTATTTAAATAACTTGCGGCACTGAAAAAGCTACTAAGTTAGTTTTTCCATTCTGTATATCTTACGTGTTAATCTGTAAAAACTAAAGTAAATTTCACAAATATGTGGTGCTCACTACGGAAGATAGCCATAGAGAATAGGCAATTACAACTTGTAATAATTTTGAAAAGGAAGGAAGATATATCCTTACTTATGGTATATTTGGCAAAGGGAAGTTAACATGTAGGAAACTTCTACGTTACTTTCATTGCTACAGAATGAATGAAGTGGTTTCACAATATGTCTCTACGCATCAGATTTCCTTCTAAAATGATGTCTGTGCATTTCCTAAGCAATTGGCTATTTTCTCTAGTCTGCATCTTCCTAACGAAATATTCTAGGAAATTTGTTCATTTCACTTAAGAGTTTTCAGCGCTCAAAATTGTACTATCAGTTTGGGAACACCCTATGACAATATTCCATCAAGTATGAGAGTTATTTTGGAGCCGCGGTCTCTGTGGTAGGGCGCTCACCTCTGATCCATAGAGTCTCCGATTCGATCCCGGTTCGTGTCATGTGGGTTTTGTGGTGAACAGAAACCGTAT